>NCQV01155431.1:1474-23392 GCA_002740545.1 Lophocereus schottii
ATGGTTTTATTCAGTCATTGTCCATATATGGAGGTGCTTATATGTATCAATATTAAGCTACCTATATATAAGTAACTAAGATGGATGATTGTGCATGATCTTAAATGCTTTTCAGGTGAAGAAGATTCCAGAATCTTTTGAAACAGTGAAAGAATATTTCAACTCTTATGTGTTTCCTCTGCTGGAGGAGACAAGGGCAGACCTCTGTTCAAGCATAGAGACAATGTCAGGGGCACCCTTTTCTGAACTGTTGTCTTATGTTGAAGTCAAACCTGGTAGTCGGTCGTTCAATGACCAGTCACATTTATATGATATTAAGGTTGGTGAATGGAGAAACAATAAGGTCCGTGGCAAGGAACCTTATAACACTCTGCCTGGTGATATTTTCGCACTGGTGAACTGTCGGCCTGAAAGTATTCAAGATTTGAGTGTGGTGGCACAAACATGGGTCTTGGCACATGTCGAGAGAATTTCACAGGTGAAAACCGAAGAGGATGACAGAGCTGATGAAACATTGTCAAACTTCTTCAGGGTCAGGTTATCAATCGGGATTGACCTTGTTGATGATGGCTACAGCGCTATTTTTCTCGTTTATTTGTTGAATATCACAACAAACGAAAGGATGTGGAATGCCTTACGCATGCATGGAAATTTGAAAATCATCAAAAGGGTTCTCCAAGGAAATACCATGGTAAGTGTCAGAACCTGCGTATTTATCCACTTAGCCTGAATAGCCTGGGATAGTAATTGTCCACCATCATTCAAGACTTGGGGATTGTGTAATAACAAGATCGGTTGTCTTTAGTAATTCAACAATATTATTATGGAAATTAATGGTTGATAAGCATTCGCTTGATGAACTATTAGTCACTTTGTTGTATCTTTTGGTTTCTTACCTTGTGATGATTTTGTTTCACTAAAACCGCGGGCCTGGGTTGCAGGATGAAGATGACCATGGTCCTTGTTGTTCAAGCTACGATGAAGACTTGTTTGGAAGTCTTTGTTTGGAAACATGTTCAAGACTAAATCCTTCTCAGAATGAGGCCATCGTAGCTTCTCTACAAGCAATACAATGCGAGCACAGACCTCACGTTCAGCTCGTGTGGGGCCCACCAGGAACCGGGAAAACAAAAACGCTTAGCATATTGATTTATTTACTTCTGCAGAAGAATTGCAGGATACTGACATGTGCTCCAACAAACACTGCTATAACACAAGTTGCTCGCTATGTTTTAGAGCTCATGAAGAATGCTTCTCCAGACGATTCTGGTTGGTTTTTGGGAAACATACTGTTGTTTGGAAGCAAACAACGTTTGAGAGCAGTAGGATCTGATATCGAGGATATATACCTTGATTATCGTATAAACAGACTAGCAGAGTGTTTTAAACCTATGACTGGTTGGAGAAGTTGTTTCCCTATGTTGTCGTCTTTCCTTGATGATTGTGTCTCAGAGTACAACATTTTCTTGGAGAATGAATTGAGAAAAAGGGAGCAAAGCATTGATAAAATTGATAGTACATCACAGATGAAATCTTTCGTGACTTTTCTTAGGGATCGGTTCAAGGCTGCTGCAGAACCAGTGAGGCAATGTGTTGCTATCTTCTGCACTCATTTATCGAAGAGTTTCATTGGTGAACATAATATTAAAAATATGAAATCTTTGTTGAATCTGCTGGATTCATTTGAAACGTTGTTGCTTCAAGATGATGTCAATTCCTCAGAATTGCTGGAGCAATTTTCTAATTCAGAAGATGAGAATATCGTAAATGGGTCTTTGCTGCTTGAAGAAAAGAGGAGAAATTGCATTTCTGCCATAAAAACACTGCAGAAGTCTTTAGTTGAAATTGAGCTTCCTACTATTAGCCTCGCAGACTCCATGACAGAAGAATATGCAAGGAAACCTATGTTGGAACTCTGTTTCCAAATGGCATCCTTAGTCTTCTGTACTGCTTCCAGCTCAGATATGCTTCATCGTTTGTGGGAGCCATTTGATGTTTTGGTTGTAGATGAAGCAGCTCAGTTGAAGGAATGTGAATCTGCCATACCTCTACAACTGTGTGGTTTAAGGCATGCTATTCTTTTTGGGGATGACTGCCAATTGCCAGCGATGGTCCATAGTAATGTGAGTTTAAATATGCTGAACTTCTCATGTTTTTTTCATTACTACAAATTTCACTGAGCTTTCTATCTTGTTAAAAATGTTCATTTGCAGATTTCTAGTAATGCTGGTTTTGGACAAAGTTTGTTTCGGAGGTTGAGCTTATTGGGTTGGCCAAAGCATCTCTTGAATGAGCAATACAGAATGCATCCATCAATCAGTGCTTTTCCAAATACAAGATTCTACTTCAAACAGATTTTGAATGCACCCAATGTCAGGAACAAGTGTTATGAGAAATGTTATCTTCCCGGCCCAATGTATGGCCCTTATTCTTTTATAAATGTTTCTGAGGGTAGAGAAGAGCTTGATGATGATGGACGCAGCAGAAGAAATGTTGTTGAGGCAGCTGTTGTGGGGAAAATTTTGCAGGGCCTCTATATATGTATGTTTTGATGTTTTTGTTTATTGTTGTGCTTATGTACGTTAGAATTCCCTGTTGCAAATGGGCCTTTTGGAATAGAATCTTTGATTAGACATGAGCCAAATGAAACACTATAGGCCTGAGATCTATGCAGTGCACAAGTCATGAAAAATTAAGTAACATTGATCCAGATTTTGTTAACTAAAAGTGGTTCGATAGTTAACTATAGTAAGGGACTGAAGTGAGTTCTTTCGCAGCTGTTTAAAGATTTAGTTGATAGTTGATACTGTAAAATATACAAATACAGAAAACCCTAGTGACCAGTGTAGATCCTGCCTGAGCAGTTTCTTGAAATATGCATCTACACCTTCATGAGAAGAGAAGTTTGATCCTTGAAATATAAAGTATGATATTTGCCAAATCGGCCTTTTGGAAGCAGATAAGCTTTGAGGATTTGGGATGAAATTTATGTATTAAGCATCTGGCTATAAATGAATCCTTTTTGAACTAGTCTTTTAGTGGTGTTGTTGCTGACAACTAGTTCGTAAACAGCTGTGGTTTCGCAAAAGGTAGAGGGGGGTATGGGTACTGATTCTTTGTTGTGCATCCTAAGAATTTGATCTTAATCTTGCTACTTTGGTAATAGCTTTTCTCGATGACGATTTAGGGGTCACATGTTCAAGTTGACATGTCTCCTTGTTTCAGTTAATTAGCCCTCAAAATTTGCTCTCATTGCAGCTTGGCGTTCCTCAAGTCAAAGGCTTTCTATTGGTGTAATATCTCCCTATGCTGCACAAGTCGTGGCCATTGAGGAAATGCTGGGAAGAAGGTATGAGGAACTTGAAAATTTTGCCGTCAAAGTCAGGTCTGTTGATGGATTTCAAGGTGGAGAAGAAGATATTGTGATAATATCAACTGTGAGATCAAATCTTCGTGGATCAGTTGGATTTCTTGGAGATCTTCAACGAACAAACGTTGCTCTTACTAGGGCCAGGTATGGCTGTGAAAGATGCAAATTTTACTATTTTCTTCTAATTGTTTTCTCATTTAAATAACATTATGTCTTTTGTTCATCCAATCAGGCACTGTCTTTGGATAATTGGACATGAAGCTACTCTAATTCAAAGTGATTCCATATGGAACACATTAATTTGTGATGCGAAGGAGCGTAACTGTTTCTACAATGCTGATGAAGATGCGAGCTTGGCCCAAGCCATGATAGATATCAAGAAAGAGCTTGACCAACTTGATGATTTGCTTAATAGGGACAGTATACTTTTCAAAAGTGCTAGGTGGAAGGTATGCTATCTGCCTTTTCTCTGTGTGGACTGAGCCCTCTCTTTCCTATTCTCTTGGGGATCTTATGGGTTGTGTAATTTCATAGTACACTTTATTGGTTTTGTTGTCGAAGGTTCTGTTCAGTGATAATTTTGTCAAAACCTTCTCAAAGCTTCCAACAGCCCGGGCAAAGAAGTCTGTGATGAACCTACTGGTAAAACTATCAAATGGTTGGCGGCCTAAGAAAATCAAAGCTGATCCTGTTTGTGAGAGCACTTTACAGATTGTTAAACAGTACAAGGTTGAAGGTCGTTTTGTTATTTGCACAAAGGATATAATTAAGGAAGGAATATACTTCCAAGTGTTGAAGATCTGGGATATTGTCCCACTAGAAGATATTGCGAAGTTGGTGAGAAGACTTGAGAATATTTATAAAGCATTCACTGATGATTTCTTGAGTCGTTGCAGAGACAGAAGTCTTCAGGGGTATGTGATCTACAATTTTATTGGCCCTAAATTTGTCTAATGACTGCTGAATATGTTTAGTTCTTTAAAAATAAAAGTAAAAATAGATGAATAAGTGCTGTATCTGCAACTGATAAAATGTTCGACCAAATTATTGCACTATTTCATGGAGGCTAGATATGGCAGTTCACCTGTTGTCAACCATCTGTCTACTACTATATGTCATACAATTTTATCAACCCTAATCTCAGGTTATTTCAGGGAATTAGAGGTCCCAAGGACATGGAACACTTCACTTGATATTGTCCGCTTCAAGGGTTATAATTGTTCTGAGTCAGCAACTGTTTCTGATGATGACTCAGATGGCATAAATTATGCTGAGAATGCCAAAGTGAGCGAAAGTCTCTTGTTGATGAAATTCTATGCTTTATCTGCGGGCACCGTCAGCCACCTCCTGTCTGACTTAAGTGGTAGAGCGTTGGACTTACCATTTGAAGTAACAGATGAAGAGAAACGGATAATCCAGTACAATAGAAGCAGCTTTATTTTAGGGCGGTCTGGAACTGGGAAGACGACGGTGCTAACTATGAAACTGTTTCAGAAAGAGCAACTGCATCACTTGGCTTTGGAAGGACTCAGTGAAGGAGATATAGATGCCAGCAATTCCAGCATCACTGATGTTGACGGCAACAGCAAGAATGAACATGTGTTACGACAACTTTTTGTGACAGTTAGTCCAAAGCTTTGTCATGCAATAAAACATCATGTTTCTCAACTGAAAAGGTACCTATATTGACTTTTTTGTTCATCGTTTTTCTTTCATGATCTATATTGTACTGTAGGTAATATAGCCAGCGTTTAATCTATGTACGTGTGGTCTTTGCTTGTTTGTTTTTCAGAAAATTGCTATAAAAGGGGGTTTCATTGCCTCGAAATTTTGATGATTTTTTTAATCTTATCCTGATTTGGGGACATTGTAATATTTTTGCTGACGATTCTGAGGTTTATTGTCATTGCAGCTTTGCTCAGAGTGAAAGCTCTTCTATGGAAAGTGTTGCCACCGTTGTTGATTGTATTGATGATAGAGATCAGTTCAGGGGTATCCCAGACTCGTTTGTTGGTATACCTCCTAAGTCATACCCACTTGTTGTGACGTTCAACAAGTTCTTGCTTATGCTTGATGGAACATTGGGTCCATCATACTTTGATAGATTTCGTGATGAGATGAAACTCACTGATGGAGGAAATAGTAGTTCAAGATCAGCTGCCCTCTTGATGAGAAGGAAAGAGGTTAACTTTGAAAAATTCAGTGCCTGTTATTGGCCTCACATCAATTCTGAACTTACCAAGAGGCTTGATGCGTCTAGGGTTTTCACAGAGATAATTTCTAGCATCAAAGGTGGGCTTCAATCCGGGGAAACTGATGGTGGTAAGATTAGCATGGAGAGTTATCTTCAATTGTCTGAGGGCCGATCTTCAAGTTTAAGTTGGCAGCAGAGGGATATGATATATAGTATTTTCTTGGACTATGAGAAGATGAGAGTAGAGCGAGGAGAATTTGATTTGGCTGATCTTGTGAATGATCTTCATCGGCGGCTCAAGCATGAAAGATACGATGGTGATAGCATTGATTTTGTTTATATTGATGAAGTGCAAGATTTGACCATAAGACAAATCGCACTATTTAAGTATATCTGCAGAAATGTGGAGGAAGGATTTGTTTTCTCAGGTGATACAGCTCAGACCATTGCGAGAGGGATTGATTTTAGATTTCAGGATGTGAGATGTTTATTTTTCAAAGAGTTTGTGATGAGGAAAAGGATTGATGATGGCCACGAAAGCGAAGAGAAAGGACAGATCTCCCCTATTTTCCATTTGAGCCAGAATTTTCGTACGCATGCTGGTATACTTAAGCTTGGAGATAGTGTAATTCAACTTATCTATCATTTCTTTCCTCAAACTGTTGACATTTTGCCTCCTGAGACTAGTCTTATCTTTGGAGAAGCTCCAATCTTGCTTGAGTCTGGGTCTGGTGAAAACGCCATTGTCACGATTTTTGGTAACACTGGGAATGTTGGGGGCAATCTTGTTGGTTTTGGAGCTGAGCAGGTTATACTGGTACGAGATGATAGTGTTCGAAAAGAAATATCAAGCTATGTTGGGAAACATGCTCTTGTCCTGACCATTATTGAGTGCAAAGGACTGGAATTTCAGGTAAATGAAAATCGCACTATTTAAGTGTATCTGCAGAATTCTGACTTTTGTGAGGGACATGTTGTGTAACTAGAAAATAAATTTGGTTAGAACTTGAATCTTTGATATTCTCAACTCAATGACTGTTAATACTGATTTTACCGTGACACCTCTGTATGCGACACCTCTGTCCCACAGGATGTTCTCCTGTACAACTTCTTTGGGTCATCGCCATTAAGAAATAAATGGAGAGTCATATATGAGTACATGGAGGTGAACGACTTGCTTGACTCCACATTGCCTCAGTCCTTTCCTGATTTCAACTCTGGAAAACACAACGTTTTGTGCTCAGAGCTGAAACAGCTGTATGTTGCCATCACCCGTACAAGACAAAGGTTGTGGTTATGTGAGAATAAAGAGGATATTTCTAAACCTATGTTTGACTACTGGAAGAAGAAGCATGTAGTTCAGGTTAGACAGTTGGACGATTCTCTAGCAAGGGCAATGCAAGTTGCAAGCAGTCCGGAGGAGTGGAGAGCACGGGGCAAGAAGGTGTTTCTATTCTTCTTCAGACTTCTAAGTTTATTGTCATTCTTGTTTGATGCTTGGCATATAAATACAATTGATTTGCATTCGTTAAATTGAACAAATATGAATTACGGGCATTCATGGTGCGCTAATCTTTTGATGCTCCCCCCCCCCCAGTTGCTGGCCGTGAATAACTATGAGGTGGCGACCATGTGTTTCGAAAGAGCGGGAGATAAGCATTGGGAAACCTTTGCTAAGGCTGCTGGGTTGGAAGCATCGGCTGCCAGAGCTCAGAATCCTGAGGAAGCTTTCAAAATTCTTACTCAAGCTGGTGAGCTGTTCGAAAGCATAAATGAGTACAAGAGAGCTGCAGATTGCTACTATGAATCGAAGGACTATGATAAAGCCGGTATGCTGCTCGCTATGTGCTTGTCACCCTAGATGTTTGGGTACCCCCCCCCCAAAAAAAAGTGTAAACTGGTAAATGGAAAAGGCATATGCTCCATCTTTTTGGTGATTAACTTGCAATCAAACATTGTATATTTGTCTTCTTTGAAGAGTATTTGTGTAAATTTCATTGGACTGCTGAGAATGGACGTCCAGATTGCTACTGATGCATTTCTTTGACCCTGGATTCAATGCCTTCTGGGGATGGGAGCTGTCGTGATTCTGGCTGATTTCCATTTCAATTTTCATTGCTATGACATTATTTGGCATTTAGGATTTTGAATTATATTTTTGCTTGCATGATCAGAGCTATTGTGATGTAGCAGATATTGTTTTGTTTAGATTATCATGTTCTTTGAATGATATTTTTGCTTTCGCAGGTAGAATTTACCACCAGCATTGTGGGGCATCAGAGCTTGAAAGAGCTGGTGAGTGCTTCACCTTATCTGGGTGTTACGAGCTTGCTGCTCAAGTGTACGCTAAAGGAAACTTCTTCTTGGAGTGCTTGTCTTCATGCACAGAAGGGAACTTACTTGATATGGGCCTACAGTATATTCAGTGCTGGAAACACCAGGCAACACTAAGCCAGTGCTCACTTAAAGGGCAAAGGCAATTAGATGCAATTGAACAATCATTTCTGGAAAAATGTGCGCTTTCTTATTATGATGTAGATGATAGAAGTGGAATGATGAAATTTGTTAAAGCCTTTTGCTCCGAGGATGCCATGAGAAACTTCCTCAGGAAGTTGGATTGTCTTGAAGAGCTTCTGATGCTGGAAGAAGAATTGAGAAACTTTTCAAAGGCTGCAGATATTGCAAGGGAACGAGGGGACTTTTTACTTGAAGCAGGTCTGCTAGAAAAGAGTGGACTTTACAAGGAAGCATGCGACCTTTTTCTGTGGCATGCTTTTGCAAGCTGTCTCTGGGCTGGTGGTGGTAATGGTTGGCCTTTGAAACAACAGAAGGTGGACGTGTTATTGAAAGCCAAAAATTCTGCTTATGGTGTTGGTCCGCAGCAGCTTTATAACACTGCTTGCATTGAAATCCTGATTTTGTTGAATAGAAACCATTCACTGTCCGTCCTGAAAGAATTCTTGCTCATGTGTCAGAGTCAGAAGTGCGTGAGATGGGAGATCATACTTACCCGGAGAATTCTGGATTCAATGCTTGACACCCATGTGTCGAAGTACGAATGCGAAAGTCGCCTTGTCGATGATTTGTGCACACATTCAATGCACATGATTTCCCAAAACAAGGTCTCGGTGGAGACAATGATTTACTTTTGGAACTCATGTAAAGAGACCATCTTAGCGATTTTTAAGTACATGAAGGTATTTGAGCATGATGAAACCAGTGATCTGGAAGAGATTGGAGAATTCTTTTTCAATTACCATGGGGTGCGAAAGCAGACTTTAAATATCAGCACAATTTATGTTTGTTTGTACCCGGAAGCGAAGTGGTTGGGAGATCTCAGCCAAAAATCAAAGTCCGGGAAGTTGTTTAGCATTGACAAACAACGCTTGTTATCTGCTGCTCGTGACTATTGGTCAGCAGAGTTATTCTGTACTGGTATGAAAGTCTTGCGTATTCTTGAAGCACTCCTGAAGCATACTAGCAAGGCTTTCATGTCTTCATTTAGTAAAAGTAGGATTGCCACTCATGTTTATGAAGTTGCTCAGTTGCTATCCTCCTGCGAATATTTGGAGAACACCCATCTTGATTCAAGGTCACTGCAGAAGTTCATTGATCTCTCACTTCATGAATACTTTGGCAATGTGTTTCCTTTAAACTGGAGAGAATCAGCGTGCAAAGACATGATCATGTTGAGGGAGACACATGTTTCAAGCAAAATGCTGGAAGAAGAAGTTGTCAAGAATTTGCATGGGAAAGGTAAATTGACATATGGACAGCTTGGACGGGTCACAATGGTGCTGCTTGGGTTATCTAAGGGTAAAACTGAACTTTGCAAGACTGTTTTGAAAAGCCTTGATGTCAATTCATCTTGGATACCATTTTTTATGGTCCTTTCTGGGTGTGAAAGTTCTGATTGCCCAAATGATGGTAGAAAACAACTATGCGCATCCCTTGCTTTCAATCTCCATGCAGTTTTGAGTGAGCTTCATAGTGCCAACTGGCGAAGGGAAAGGGATTACATAATCCCCATATGCTTTCTGTATCTGGTTGACCGCCTTATGGTTTCTCTTGTGGAGTTCCGGGGTTCCTTTATAACATGTAGATCTTCTTTTGTTGAATGGCTCATTCATTATGAATGGAAGCCATCATGTAGCACAGATTTGGCATCTACCAATGATGGAGCAGCATTTGAGAGTGATACCTTTGTCTTTCTGTGTCATATAGTTCATCAGCTTATTGTGAAGAAACGTGAGACTATTGAACTGTTTAGAAATGTTGGCATCAATGTGAAGGACTACCTTGTGCTACTACTCAGATTAGTCATTCTAATGTGCTTGCTTCATTTGAATTATGGGATGTGTTGGCACTTGCTTCGAGATGTCTTATACAGGGGATACATCACTGCGGAATTACCATCTGCATTTTGCAATGAGCTGTGGAGGAAAAATAAGTGGGTAGTCAATCTTGTTACCGTTGCTCGAGCACTGAAAGCTATTGGGGATCCTCTGGTTATAGTAACCTCACGGGAAGGTCGCTCAGATTTGTCATGCGAGGATGCCATTCAACTTCTGATGGTTAACCAAGATAGAGAGGGCCTGCTTAGAAGCTTGTTTCCAGATGATGTCAAATTCTGCCAAGGGGGAGCCGTACTGCACAAGCATTCACAGTCTACTTTCACAAGTCAGGATAGTCAGCTTCAAAAGCTGAATGGAGGATATATTGAGCTCAAATCTGGGGTTGTGTGGGAGCTTTTTGATTCATTGAAATTGGTTGAGGATGAGGTTGATCAAAGTAGGCAGAGGCTTGTGTCCTGTGCTCCAAGGATTAAGGTAATTACTCTGTTAGTATAGGAAAAATGTTGAGAGTATTCTGTCTTGCTGAATATCTAGTAATCTATGAATTATTGTGAACATGAGAACTAGCAAACTTATATATGAGAATATGGGAGGGGTTTTAATTTTGGGATACAGTGGAAAAACATTTAAAACGGACCCTGACATGGGTTTGTGAGATTTGGGATTTGGGAAGTTTGTGGAGCTAGTGTTATGTTCTCGGTAGTGAGAAGAAGGAAGACGAGGGAACACAGATTATAGAAGAGTTCATTGGCTAATTATTCTTGTTTGTGCATCTTCCTTGTTTCATCTAATGTATTAGCCACCCAATTAATATTGAGTTACAGAACTTGTATCAACCAGTTCAACTGGTGAAATCCTTTGGGTGGAACATAGAACCTGGGTCCGAAACCTCCATATGCTATTACAGCGTGAACCCCCGCCCCTCAAGAAAAAAAAAAAGATCGGGCAACAAAACAAAAAGAAAAACCAAAGGAAAAAAGAGTTTGTGCTTTGATGCATGCTGTTCCCCGAGATCATTATTAATTAAGCAGTAGACGATATGTATGGTTTTCTCAGTTAGAATCTAATATATTAGCCCCCTTGTTTTGATTAAAAAACATGTGTACAGGGATTATATGTGCGATGCTTGGTGTATGGAAAAATACGATCGTTGGTGTAAGTTAACTACGATTTTAAGGGTTCTTCAGGGGTTTCTATGGGTTTAGGCTTTTTGTTTCATTGAAAGTAAGTTCAGCTTTTAGGTTATTGTCAGTGAAAATTTGGAATGAAGGCATCTTACATTCTACTTTCTTGGTGTATAGATTTATTCAGAGTACAAAAGTGTCATTTTCAGTTTGGCTTCTTCCTCTCTCAAACAGGCTCAGGTTGACGGAGCATATAACCATATGACAAGTGTGATCGCTCAGACATCAGCAAAAAATTGTACGATGGATGACGAATCCAAAAATTTTGCAGCAAAAACTGAATGTTTACTTCTCGAGTTACGGTTGTTATCTGCAGCTTTGGATGCAAGGTTAGTTCAAATCTTACTTGTCTATGTTCTGGGATACTTTCAAGTTTCAACCATTACATTTACTCTTATGCTTCCTATTCTCATAAAGCTTACAATAGGAGCCTTTTCGGGCATCTGGATTCTTGATTTTTGTCGCGTTCTCCATACATTTGAGTCCACCTATGGATTTGACCTTTTTTTTCCCCCTTTTTCTGCGTGCTTGATTTCAGTGGAGAGCAGCTGAGGGACCGCATTTTGCTGGTCAAAGACATTTTCGAAAGGCTGGAATTATTGAAACCAGTATTCGAGCATTTCTTGGGTCCTCTTGTACCCCAAAAACATACGACTCCCGTAGTGAAGGAAGTGAAAGTCATTGAAGACAGAAACTTAGAAGAGCCTCAGAAAGATGACCCTTCGGTTCCTGATCCTGGAAATCAAAGTAGCAACCGTGGCAGTGAGACACACTTAGAAGATCACAATGATGCTGAGAATGGTGAGGACAGCAATCTGGACGAGAGTCAAAGGGACAACTCTTCAGCAGCCGGTGCTGTAGCTTCTGTTTCGGCTTCCAGAAATCAAAATGACAGTCAAGGCAGCAAAAAAAACAACCAGAAGGGAAACAAGAAGTCGAAAAACAAGAAAAGGGGTAGTAAGAAGAGGTAGCGGGTACTTGGTCTTCTTTTGTTAGGAGAGTTCCTGGTTGTTTTGTTTGTAGATGTTCTTGTGCCTTAACTTAAATGGCTCTGTTTCATGTATGTATGACCGTTGAGAACCTACAACTTCTTGCTATTGGGAGGGGTGCCTTTCTATTCTATTGGTAACCTCAGTGATCATGTCTGTGAGACTGGGATCTGGGACTTCATCAACTAATACAATCGACATGTACAGCTTTTTGATGAGATTCCAGTCGAAAAGGGTGTGCATGTTGAGCAATGTTGTGAAATGTCCTTATTTGATGGGGCTTGGTTCATTAAAGTAGACAATTTGATGTAGAGATCTGAAGTCTTGCTGAAAAATTTATGTAATTGTTCCATGTCAAACCAACTCAAAATCAAAATGAGTCTTGTATTATATGAATAATCATGTGAAATTTTCATATCATAATTTGGTACTATAAAAACTTTTACATTTTTTACGTTCCTGACAATAATTTATAGATTTAGGTTTGAAAATTAAAGGTCTAACACCATACATGTCATTTGCATAATATTAGCTGCAAATAATCCTTTTTAGAAAATCCTGAAAAAATTTTAGAACAGAACTTGAATAAGTGTACGGGCTTCATCCAAAATTTCTAAAATCCTACCATTGACAATGTGTCAATTTTCTCGGGTTGGCTTCAACGGGTATCTTCAACTCTTCACCAAGCCCCCGTTTCTCCCTAGAATCCTTATCATCTCTCTCTCTCTCTCTCTCTCGCTCTCTCTCTCTCTCTCTAGGCAGAATGGATTCTGCTTTGGCTACAGCCGCCACTTTTCTCCCATTTCATAAACCCAAACTCTCAAATCTCCTCCCCTCTTCTTCAAACGCCTTCACCCTCACCTCCAAAATTAAAACCCATAAACGCTCATCTATAGTCTCCATCACTGCCAATTTTTCCTCTAATCATGAAATTAGCCCCGCAAATGGCTTCAATAAAGAATGCACATTTGCCAGAACTCTCAGGAGCACTGTTGGAACCCTAGTTCTGACAGTGGCAGCCACTTTAATGGCTGCCAAGTTCAAGGATATGCCTGCAAAGGCTGAGCCTTTGGCACCCAATGTTGAAAGTGTTGCAGTGGAAGAGGAAAAATCTGCTGAATCGAGGAAAAATCCAAGTGGGTCTAAGGTAAAATATCCAATATCAGAGTTGATGGAATCTAATGACGAGTTTGTGGAGAATTTGATGGCCTTGTTGCTACAAAAGCTTGATATTGGTGAAGATGAAGAGGCATTGAAGATTCTGGGTAAGTTGGTAGAAGCTCAACCTTCACAAATGGAGTGGAAGTTTTTAATGGCGAGGTTGTTGAGTGAATTGGGCAAGACCCAAGAAGCAAGAGATGTTTTGGAAGAGATTTTGGCAGTAAACCCTCTAAATTTTGAGGCTTTATCTCAAAATGCTTTGCTTATGGACCGATGTGGTGAAGGGGATGCCGTGATTGCTAGGCTAGAGAAGGCTCTGAGGATTGCTGAGGATGAAAAGAAGACTAAGGAAGCAAGGGATGTGAGATTGATCATGGCTCAGATTCAGTTCGTGCAGAAGAATATAGATGAGGCATTGCAGAGCTATGAAGAGTTGTCCAAAGAGGACCCTAAGGATTACAGGCCTTACTTCTGTAAAGGCATTATTTATACCTTGCTTGATCGGAGTGCCGAGGCTAAAGACGAGTTTGCTAAGTATAAGGAGCTTTCACCCCATGAATTTGGGGTTGAAGAGTTCTTAAGGACCTGACTTTCGAAGATGAAGCTCTTGGGAACTGATTCTGAGAATTGAATTTTGCTGTGGTTTGTGAAAATATGTATTATGTTAAGGCATTTGTGATAGGAATAAACAAGGGAGGGTTTTGTGGGATGGAAGAGGATATGTGATTGAATTTAGGTAATCACTTGTCCCTGCCATATTGTTATGTTAGTTGATAGAGTATGATGTTTCCTTTCTTTTTTTATATGTAGGAGATCTCTATGGTATAATTTGATCACTTTCTGTAGTAGTATAGAGAAGCAAAGGCAATGTATAATGCTTGAACCAAGAAAATGAATCAATGAAATTGGTTTCTGACCATAATATTATGAGTGATGAGTAATTTGTTTGCTTGGAAACAGCTTCGCTTTTTCGCACGGGCAAGTCTGTGGATTAGGCCCTGATTCAGCAGTATTTACGTTGGAATTGTTGTTGTTATTGTGGTAATTGTTTGCTTGTTTAGTTCTTGTTGAGTAGTTCTGGTTCATGTAACTTGTGTTTCCCTAGTACTAGGCAACTAGACTCTTCATCCGTCTTGACGTGCCCCTCAGTAACTAGACAGGATATGGTACTTGGTTCCAAGAATCGGAACGAAAAGAGAGAAGAACCTTTCACAATGTCCAATCCTTGCGTTCATACCTATACCTGATCCTCGCCATGAACTAGTGACAGACATATTTGGCTTTCATTTACCAGCCACTTTCTTCTTAATGGATCAGCTTCAATTGATCTACTAAACGACCGCAACAGCTGGATTAACTGTGATTTTAGGCATCCATATGCAGTCATGTGAAACCCTAGTTTGATGTTGAAAGAACAATGCTGCTAAATTCTTCATCTCTACTTTGATGTTTGAAAGAACAATGATGCTAAATTCTTCACCTCTACTGAGTCCTATCTTCCCTCTCATGTAGGCTTTGCACTTTGGTTATCAGCCATCTTATGTACCAAAAGGCGGCTGTCTTTCCTCTGCATGGCTTGAGTAGGATGTGCTATCTCCACCTCAAAGGAATATACTTCTCTATATTATTTCATGGTGGTTATTTTGCTTACATTGCTTCATCCGTTCTTTTTAATTGGGTGTGATACTCAGTTCTTTTTGATGTTGCTGGATACTGGGGTTTAACTGGGTTGGGGACAGAGCATTGTGGATTTAGCCCTGCTTTGTCTTAACCTTGCTCAGAACTTGGTCATGGAAAATTGAAAACACCATTTCCTCTCCTTTTTGCTTTATTTTCTCTTAAGTGAAGATGGAATTTTGACAAGCATATATATTAGTTAAATGAAAGCTCAATAATACATGTGAATGGGAAAACCTAAGACTGCACAAGACACTTGCATTGTAGAGGCACAATTGTGCTTATTAGAAATGTGTTAGTAATGCTCTTTTGTGAGTTTGCTATATTCTTCCAGTTCCTTCTTGTCAGGCAAACTTGCTGAAGGTAAGGTTGCACTGTGTATGGACCTTGCTAAATCCTGCATAGGTTGAATCCGTACTAGAATGATTACTGTTTATCTAGTCATCTTTGTGAAAATACTCAACCTCGATGGTGTCTTGGGAAGATGGTGATCTAACTTGAGCTCCGTTGCTTAATGATGCTAAATATGAAGCTGTCAAAGAAGTTTGCGAGAAAATCGCATTCTCATGGTATGGATGACCCCTGATCTTTGGAATATTCCATGTTCGAGATTTCCCATCCATGTTTTAGGACGATCTACCACATAGCTATTAGTTGGAGGAACAAGATACAAAACCAAACAAGTTGTGCAGGAACCTTGGATGTTAGCAGCTCATCTCATTTCAGCAACCTGGTTTGACCGAGCATTAACCTATGGCGTATAACTGATGATAAGCACGTATGGCATATGATTGATGATTCAGAGCACTAATTCTCCTGTTTTGCTTTTAAAGAGATTCAAAATGTTATGGATGCATGCTCATATATGCGTATAATGCATATGCTTAACAGTTTTGTTCAAATCCCCAACCTAACCTGACTCATCTTTCTTCTGAGATACTCTTTACCATAGCATCTGCTGTTTCATGCATCTTATTCTTGTAAAGCTTACAAGATGAGCCTTTGCCCTTTTGGTCATCTGAATTCATATTGAGTCCTCCTATTGATTTTATTTTATTTTTTCCTGCACGCTAGATTTCAGTGGAGATCAGCTAAGGGAGAGCATGTTGCTGATCAAAGACATTTTCCTCTAGACTGGAGACAATCAGTAAGGAAAGACATGACTTTTTTTGAGGGAAAAAATTACTTCAAGCAAAATACTGGAAGAGGTGGTTCTTAAGAATGTGTGAGGGCAAAATCGGCTTTCACATGGACAGCTTGGACAGATCACAATGGTGCTGCTTAGGTCACAAAGGATAATAGTGAATATTACGAGACAGTTTTGAGAAGATTAGACACAGATTCATCTTGGAAACTGCTTTTTGAGGCCCTCTATGGGCACGGAGGGTTCGAAGCACCATTTAATTAAATGAATAAGTCCTGTGAAGATACTCTAACTCAACTATGGGCATCTTCTTTGTGTAGTGTGGACGGATGTTTACGATGCCAATCTTACGTGGGAAAGGAATCACATAACCCCTGGTTGGTTTCTATATCTAGTTGACCATCTTATGGTTTCCCTTATGGAGCTTCAGGCTTGCTGCTGTTTACTCTATCTTCTCTTGTAGAATGGCTTATCCATCATGGATGGAAGGTGAGAGTTAGCACAGATACGGTGAGTGACAATAATGAACTCGTGGAGGCCACTTATTTCTTTTTGGCTTGCAAAGTTCAAGAGCTTCTCATGAAGGATCATGAAACTCTGGCATGGGTGACAAAAGTTGGCAGCAATCCGAGGGACAACCTTTCTGTGCTACTTCTCAGATTAGTTGTCTTGTTATGTGTGCTTCATTTGAATTCTGCGATGAGTCGGGATGTAATTCTGGGCGTATCGAGAAGGAAAGACATCACTGCAAAATTTTCGCTTGCTTTCTGCAGGCCTTATGAGGATCAGAAAAGGACATCACTCCCTGATGCCATTGCAGAAGCACTGAAGGCAACTGGGGATCCTTTGGTAATAGTGAGCACAGGAAGAAGCCATCCAATATTATCAATCAACAATTCCATTTATTTGCAGACGGTTAACCACAATAAAGAAGATCTGCTTGGAACCTTGCCCCATATAATGTCGGAACTTGCCAAGATGTAGACAATGAGGAGAAGTTATGCATGCATTGACCATCTGGTTGCACTGATAAGGATTCACAGCTTCCAAATCTGAATGAAGGGTGTAAAGGGTTCAAAAGCCGAATGTTTGGGAAGTTTCTGACACATTGAATTTGGTTGAAAATGAAGATGACTGAAGTAGGCAGTGTTTTATATCCTGTGCTCCGATGATTAAGGTGACTGCCGGATTGCTTGCTTCTATATGCAACATGTTAGGGTTTTCTAAACCCACCAATGTGGTGCTCACATCATTTTACTGGATGATAGTAACTCATGAATTGTGGCTGATTGATCAATTTCGGTTAGCAATGGATGGGCAAGAATTATGAGCATTGATCATTTTCTAGAGGAGAAATTGGTCATCTATTCTTGTTTTTCTTATCTTTCAAGTTTGATTTAGTCCTTGACTTCCTAATTTTGATCAACTCCATGGTGTTAATGTGGACTTATGGGGGATCATGGGATTTATAGTTTGTAGGAAATGGTGAGTGTGGATTCCTCTAGGATGTATGTGGGATTTGGAATAGTAGCATTGAGAGATTAGTGTCAGGCTTTTCCGCATGATTTATGTGCCATGAATTTTTCTTATGTTATTGATAATTTTTTCCCCCTTGAACCCAAAATGTTAATTTGTCTTTTTGCTTTTCCCTCTCGTGCAGTTGCAGGTTGACGAAATATATGACCTGATAACAACAGCACTAGCAGTAACATTGAAGAACGATGCTTGTGTGGAAGATGTTCACAAAAATTATGTGATAGATGCTAACTCTTTGCTTATTGAGTTGCGGCTCTCGTCTGCTACTCCGGACGCACAGACAGTTCAAATCTCTAGCCCAATTCATCTATTCTTTAAGCCCTCAATAACAGTAGGCTCATTATATTCTCTGCTGTATATTCTGTACTGCCCATGTGGTAGTTAATAGGATTGTGGATTACTAACTAAGGTAGTCAATTGTGGCAAAGAAACAAGGTTTGTTAGTTTTTCTTTCTTTTATTTGTAGTTTAGCCTTTTTATCACCTGCAACTATGGTTTGAATGTCACTTAACGATGGCTTATACCCAGAAAAAACTGTTTCCTCCACCAATTGTGTGTAATTTCATCCCTTTTCTTTGGTGCAAAAGAAGGCACAAACAGTGAACATCAAGGTAGGAAGGGTTGGAATTCCGACTGTAGTCGCAACCCTAGCATCGGGTGATTAAGTTGCAATTTGCGATAACTTAGACACTCAAGAGAATAATGACAGCATAGTTAGAAGCTACGATACCTAGACTCTCCATTTTGCCTTGCCGTATCCCTATGTCGGACACGACACTTTGCGGATAGGACATGGGATCCTTGTCGGACCCTTATCCAAACTCTAGAGCACCAAGGTGGAAAAAGTTTGGAAGATGTGGTCTTTTTCTTTAATCCTTCATTGTTATTTTAATGGATCTTTAATGTTCAACCGCTCGGCAAGTTGAAAACGTTGTAACTATTGAAACATTCTAAGAAGATTAACTTGAAATTGCAACTTCTATATATAAAATTATGATTCCTCATATCCATGTCTAAATTTTAGACGGTGTTCCCATGTCCTAAAGTTAGAGTTTTGATGAGTCGGACACTTAAATCCGTACACGTGTCCGACACCTCATACCTGAGTCCATGTAACATAGGTTAGAAGAATGAGCTCATAGACAAGACAGCCTTGTTTAAGGGGTTGTTTGGTGAGAGGAATTGAATGGAACTTGAACCCTTAGGCATCAAATTCCATTCTTTTGTGTTTGGTGAGCACTTTAAGGGGATGAAACTTGATATCTAGGGGTATCAAGTTCCCCCCAATCTTAAAGGACTTGAATCCTCCTATTTTCAAGGGGATTCAAGTCCCTAACCCTTTGGAATCAATATCATCATCATGATCATCATCATCATCGTCGTCATCATCATCATCATCATCATCATCATTATTATTATTATTATTATTATTTTTATTAATAATTATTATTCATGTTATTAATAATTATTATTATCATTAATGACATAATTATTAATAACATTAATAATAAGTGTTATTGTAGTTATTATTTATTATTATTAATGTTAATAATTATTATTATTAACATTAATAATTATTAATAATTATTATTACTAATATTAATTAATAATTATAATTATAATTACTAATTATTATTGATAATATTAATCATTATTATTATGATTAATAACAACAATTATGATTATAATTATTAATTATTACTACTAATATTAATTAATAATTATAATTATGATTAATAATCATTATTTTTATTATTAATTATTACTACTAATTGTTAATTATTACTAACAATAATGATAATTATGATTAAAGTTATTATTTTTATTGTTAGTTATTATTATTCATATTCATATTCATAATTAATAATATTAATTAGTAATTATAATTATAATTATTCTTCTTATTTATTACTAGTAATAATAATAATTAATATTATTATTAAGCATTATTTTTAATTAATTAACATTATTAATAATATTAATAATTATTAATAATTATTAATATTAATATTAATATCAATATTAATAATTATTATGATAATATTAATTATTATTTTTATTATTATATCATTGTTAACAATATTTATAATTAATAGTAATTAATAATATTAATATTAATATTAATAATTATTATGATTATCATTATTTGTATTAATAAGATTTATTTTTGCAATTATTATTATTAATTATTATTGATGTTGATAATTATTATGATTAATTATTGTTATTAACAATTATTAATAATTATAATTATAATGATAATTATTATAAATTATAAATTATTATCAATTATTAATAGTGCTTAATAATAATATTAACCATAATTATTTTTAATGTTAATAGTATTAATAATTAATTAGTAATTATTATTAATATTAATAATAATTGTTATTATTAGTAATAGTAAACAAACTCCCAGTGCGGGTCCCGCTTTCGCGGGGTTTGGGGAGATCCAGCTGTAAGCAACCTTACCCCTACCGGTATTCCTATCAATAGAGATGTTGATTCCTAAAATTTATTATTATCATTATCATTAATATTACTAATCATTATTATTTTTTTAAATAAAACAAATTTGATTCCATTTCATAATCTACAATCAAATAATAAGGATTGGAACTTGATTTCATTCATTTTCTCTCCAAACACCTGAGTTTAAGATTCAAGTTCCCACCTTCATCTCTTAGGAATCATCCCTTGATTCCATTCTATTTCATTGTTTCTCAACAAACAGGTTCTAAGTCTATCTAGTAAAGCTTATGCAGTGAAGTAAACAATTTTTAGAAGTATTTGAATACATATTTTGTCATTGAGTTTTCTACATGGGCCTTGTTTCAGTGGACAGCAACCGAAAAAAAACATGTTGCTGATCAAAGACATTTCAAGAAGAGTGGCATCAGGAAAACTGGTATTTGAGTATTTCTTGCTTCCCACTGATGCCACAAAGTGATGCAACGACGTCCTTGGTGATGTCAAAGAAAATGTCATCGGTGAAGGAGGTGATCAAGATGATGCCAAGGCAAGCGAGAACAGCAACCTGGAAGAGGGTGAGAGAGCCATTCCAGGAAACCAAGATCACAGAGATCAGGAATCAGGATGATACTGAGGTCAGTGAGAACAGCAGTGTAGATGGCGATCAGATGGGCAGCTCCTCGTCCACTACTTCTACGAACCCAAGTGTCATTGGCTGTCAAGGCAGAAAGAAAAACAAAGGGAAGGGAAAGAAGTCAAAACCGAGAACAGGGGAAAGAAGAGGAATTGATGGATAATTTTCTGTTTTTTTTTTTTTTTTTAAATCACGGGATTCCGTGGTTTTTGTTGATAGCAGTTCTTTTTCATAGGATAAATGGTGTTGTTTCTTGTATGTGTGACTTTAAGAAGCTCTAAACTTATAGCTATAATAGGGTGCCATTTATACATGACCTCATTGATCACGGTTTTGATAATGGGATTTCATCAATTAAGGCAGTACATGCTAGAATATCACTAAATATAAGTGTGATTTTAGTAGTTTTGTGTGACCATCTTTGTTTGATAGATGAATGAGTCTTATTAAGTAAACATTTTTTGAAAGTATTTTAGTATTATGTAAGAATTTATGAAACCTTCTATATAAAACTAACTAAAACTTCAAAAACATATATTATATGTTGTGTCGAATGCTACTCCAACAATAATATTTTTTAGTGTTTGATGCCAAACAACCAAAGAAAAATTCTATAGGATAATCATTGTACTTGTATAAGCGGGAAAAAACTTTAATATTCTTTTGCGGTAATTTTTTTTTTTGTCGGGTTATTCCTTTAACCCCTTTTAAAAAATCCTTTAGATTAGATTTTTCAAAATGAAACTACAATATGGATCAACTTGTCCAAACTTTCTAAAACCCTGATGTGGAAAAGGCATCAATTTTCTAGTGCTGCTTCAACGCAGTAATTCTAAGGTATATGCTTATGTACCATGCTCAGGTACATACATATATAAGAGGTATTATATAGTTAGACTAAATCTCTATTTTATTTTCACCAACTGAACAAACATTTTTGTAATTCTGTCAGTCCAATTGTCTAGAAAAAGATACACTGTAAGGAATAAAAGATACACTACAAATAAAAAAAGATACACTACAGGTAAGAAAAGATACATTGTAAAAAATAAAGAATATACTACAAGAAAAAAAAATATACACTGTAGAATAGAAAAGATATACTACTATAGAAAAAAATATCTTACAATATATCAAATATGTATTCAGTATATAATTTTAAAGTATATATTATATTAAATATATATATATTTATATCTAAG
>NCQV01155431.1:23449-35009 GCA_002740545.1 Lophocereus schottii
TAAAGTCGCGACCTTTTGTCATCTCTCGCCTACCCAAAAACCCACCTGCTTCAATCCGTCCCAAACCCCCGTTTCTTCCTCAAACCCTTATCAGCTGTCTCTTTTCTCTCAATCTCCATAACTCTCTCTCTCTCTCTCTCTCGGATGGATTCCGCCTTAGCTACATCCTCTACTTTTCTCCCATTTCACAAACCCAGACTCCCAAATCACCCCTCTTCCTCAAACCCCTTCACCTTCACCACCAATCAAACTTATAAACCCTCATCTAGAATATCTATTACTGCCAATTTTTCCTCTAGTCATGAAATTAGCCCCTCAAATAGCCCCAACAAAGAATACCCATTTGCCAGAACTCTCAAAGCAGCCGCCAAGACTCTTGTTCTGACAGTGGCAACCACTTTAATGGCTGCCAAATTCAAGGAAATGCCTGCAAAGGCTGAGCCTTTGGCACCCAATGTTGAAAGTATTGCAGTGGAAGAGCAGAAATCTGCTGAATCGAGCGAAAATCCAAGTGGGTCTGAAGAGAAATCTCCATTGTCACAGTTGTTGGAATCCAATGAGGAGTTCGTGGAGAATTTGAAGGCCCTGTTGCAGAAAAAACTTGAAATCGGCGAAGATGAAGAGGCATTGAAGATTCTGGGTAAGTTGGTAGAAGCTCAACCTTCACAAATGGAGTGGAAGTTTTTATTGGCGAGGTTGTTGAATGAATTGGGCAAAAGCCAAGAAGCAAGAAATGTTTTTGAAGAGATATTGGCAGTTAATCCCCTCTCTTTTGAGGCTTTGTTTGAGAATGCCCTCCTTATGGACCGATGTGGCGAAGGGGATGCTGTGATTGCTAGGCTAGAGAAGGCTCTGAGGGTTGCTGAGGATGAAAATAAGACTAAGGAAGCTAGGGACGTGAGGTTGATAATGGCTCAGATTCAGTTCTTGCAGAAGAATATAGATGAGGCATTGCAGAGCTATGAGCAGTTGTCCAAGGAGGACCCTAAGGATTTCAGGCCTTATTTCTGCAAAGGGATGATTTATAGCTTGCTTGATCGGAATGCCGAGGCTAGAGAACAGTTTGCTAAGTATAAGGAGCTTTCACCCAAGAAATTTGAAGTTGAAGGGTTTTTGAGGAGCTCGCTTTCGAAGATGAAGCTCTTTGGGACTGATTCTGACAGTTGAATTTTTGTTGGTTTGTGGAAATATGGATTATGTTGAGGCATTTGTGATAGGAATAAACAAGGAATGGAAGAGGGGATTGCATTTAGGTAATGATCCGTCTGAGCTTTGTAGCATTGGCCAATAGAGTATTTTGTTTTTCTTTCTTTTTGATACATAGGTGATCTATATGCCATAGTATGTATCACCTTTTGGAGTAGTGTAGTGAAGAAGATGCAATGTATGATGCATGAACCAAAAAACTGAATCAATGAAATTGGTTTCTGATCATTTTAATTACGAGTGATGATCAATTTGTTTGCTTGGAAACGGCTTCTATTTTTCTTATGGGCAAGTCTCTGAACATATGGACTTAATTAGACCTGCTTCAGCACCCTGCTTCAGCAGGATTTACATTGGAATTGTGCCATTGTTGTTGTGGTCGTTGTTTCCTTATTTAGATCTTGTTGAGTAGTTCATGTAACTTGTGTTTCCCTAATACTATGTAACTAGACTCTTCATCCATTTGAACGTGCCCCTCAGTAACTATACCGGATGGGATGCTTGGTTACATGAATTAGAATGAAACGATAGAAGAACCCCACCATGATATCCGTTCTCCCTTGAGTTGGGATCAATACTTAAACCTTGCCAGGAAACTAGTGATGTGAACATATTTGGCTTTCGCTTACAACACATTTGACAAGTAGTCATACTGGGATCATTCTTCTGAATGGACCAACTTCAAGTGATCTAGTAGACTACTGCAACATGAGGAGTAACTGAGAATTTTAGGCATCCAAGATGAATTGTGAAACCCTAGTTGGATGCAATAGAAACAGCTGGATAATAGATGATAGATTAGTGTGATATATTGAGGTGGAAATAACATGATGCTAAATTCTTGATCTCTATTGAGTCCTGCCTTTCCCCATATGTGGGCTCAAAGCTCATATCCCTTCGTTGATTAATTTGTTATGCACCAAAATACAGCTGTTTTTCCTCTTGAATAACTAGGTAGGATGAAAAATGTGTGAGCCTTCCTTTTCTGGTGACTTCGACGTGTTATCTCCACCTCGAGTGAACAAACTTATTTGTGTCATTTTCATGGTGGTCATCTTTGACTTTTCTTTGTCCATTCTGTTGGATTCAACTGGGACAGAGCATATGTGAAGTTAGCTCAGCTTTGTCTAACTTTGCTCAAACCTCGATCATGAAAAATTGAAGCGCTATTTCTTCTCCTTTTTCCGCCATTTTCTGTTAAGTGAATCAATTTTGTTGAGCATGTGAAATGCAATACTTCTTCAACATCAAAATTCACAAGACAATGCCACTGTAGACGAAACAATTGTGCTTACAAGAAATTTGTTAGTAGTACTTTTTTGCAAGGTTGCTTTATTCTTCTAGTTCGTTCTTGTAAGCAGACTTGCCTGAGGTAAGGTCGCATTGTGCATGGATCTTGCTAACCCCTGCTTTGGTTGAAACCATACTAGGGTCATAATCATTGGTGCTGATCTACTCATCTTTGTGAACATACTCAATCTCAATAATTTCTTCGGAAGATGGTGATCTAAGTTGAGCTCTGATGCTTAATGATGCTAAATATGAAGTTATGAAAGAAGTCTGACAAAATTGCATTCTCATGGTATGGATGACCCCTAGTCTGTAGTCTCTGAACCAATCCATGTTTGAGATCTCCCATCCATGTTTCAGGGCATTCTACCGCGTAGCTATTAGTTGGAGGATTGAGAAACAAAATCAAACAAGTTGTGCAGGGTTTGGAACCTTGGATGTGAACAGCTCATCTCATTTCAGCAAGCTGGTTTAGCCAAGTTTTAACCAATATTTTGCATGCTGAATATTGTGTGGCCTATGCTATAAAATATGTTGGATTCAGCATAATTACCTAAATCCACTATTGTTAACACTACCTCTCTAGTTTTTTTTTTTTTTTTTTTTGGGTAAACTGTCAAAGTGAAGTTTGCCATTGCTTTGAAATCTAAGTTTGCCATTGCTTTGAAATCTTAATATACAATATACATGCATTGCTCCAGGCATTTCCAGAGGGATTGTCTTTCAAAATTGCCCTTTTGTAAACACCTCGATGGTTTGTTTTGTCTGTGCTTTTCTTGAATTTGCAGGATCACAAATTTCTTGTTAATGCTGGGAGACAAAATAAGTGACAAATAAAATGAAAAGAAAAGCCTGTTTTGGAAGAAAATTGTCATTTAAATAGAAAAAAAAAAGAAAAAAGAAATTGGTTTGCTTGAGCTATCAAAGAAAAAAGGCATTGCTGGAGGAGTGGCTCTCAATTCTCTCATACCTTTGAGTTTTGACAGCGTACAACCCCTTCAATGGAGGTTGCTCCCCACTCATTCATTGTTGGCTGGCAACGCCATTACATTATTCTTCATTTCCTTTTCAGTTTGCCCTCTTTGATTTTGCTTCTATACCAATTTTTATTATTTTTTTCAGATTGTGGAATTTAGTTGTAACTATTTTCTTCCATAAAAGTCTTTTGGAAAGTTGTATACATAATATTTATGTTTAATGGAGTATACAGATATTTTTGACATCATTCTTGTGACCAACAATAACGTATTTTCTTAACAAGAAAGATGCAAATTGAATCAACATGACTTAAAGACTCAATTCAATTCTAAACTAAATTAATTTGTTGGATCTCGAACTACAGAAAGTACCTGTAACGTTTATCGTGAACCCCATCTTCAAAATTCGCAAATTTTGTGTGATGAATAAATATTATAGCAGAATCCAGTCCCAATTATTTTGTTGCCTAGGGTTTGACCTGGTAGGTTATGAAGAGGGTCAACGGAGACGTGTGGTACGGCACCACAGGAGAGAATTATGGTTGATGTGAGACAGACTTGGTCCAACAATTTTCTTTCCCCTCTGTGTTGTTTAGTTTAATTGGATTATATTACACTTTCAAAAAACAACAAAACCAGAATGGCAGGATCGTTATTTTCTGTTATAAAGAGCTCATCCTAGAACGAAAGATTATTGAGTGTTCAAACAAGAGAACAGAGCAAGAGAGAAACAATGGCAGCAGATAAGGAGACAAAGAAGGAAGCAGAGACCAAATCAGCGGCGAACACCTCCGACGAGAAACCCGCTGCTGCTTCTCCCTCAAGGGCACCGGGACCGGCTCCGGCTCCGGCTCCAGCCACTCCTCAGCCCAAAACTTCCACCCCTGCTGTTGAAAGTATGTGTATCTTTTTCTCTAATGTTTCTTTGTTGAATTTAAAGAGTTCGGCCAGTTTTCTCTGTTTTTTTTCTTTTTGTTTTCCATTAATGGGTGTTTTGCTTCAGAAAACTAATGTTGATTGTTGGTTGTTTGAAACAGAGGCTGCAGATGCTGAGGCTCAGAGGAATAGGCAATCAGTTGACAGGGGTGAGTGCCAATTCATACATGAGACAGTTTAATGAATCGTTTTTTATTAGACCAATTGTTCTTTGGTGAAGCCTCTTCAATCGCCAAACTATTTCTTTTCCCCGCTATACTAGTGCTTTTCTATGAGACGGTCTCATTTAAGACAAATTCATTGATTGCTGAGCAAATGTGTAACACTTTGTCCTTGCTATCGGTTGTCTAGATGTAGCACTGGCACATGTTGAGCAAGAGAAAAGGTTGTCTTTCATCAAGGCTTGGGAAGAGAGTGAGAAAACTAAAGCCCTTAACAAGTAAGCCCTCCTTTCTTACAAATCATTTCTAAAATCTACCGATTACTTCATGATCCTCTGTCTCGATCGCTCTCTTATCAGTCAGTTTTTCCTGCTAACTGAATGATCTTTCCACTGAAAAGGGCTCAAAAACGGCTTTCAGCCTTAGATGCATGGGAGAACAGCAAGATTGCGTCAGTCGAGGCTAAATTGAAGGAGATCGAGGTATGTAATTTGATCATCAAAAAATCCTCAAAATGCAAATTAAACTCACATCCTGTTATCCATGCGAGAGTTCCGAACTCTGACTGAATGACCAATTTGCTAGGCATAGATCAATTCTATTCAAAATAAGATATAGATCAATTCTATTCAAAACAGATGTTTGTTGTGTGAGCAGGAAGAGCTACAGAAGAAAAAGGCGGAATATGCAGAGAAGATGAACAACATGATAGCTCTAATCCACAAGCAAGCAGAGGAGAAGAGGGCAATGGTTCAAGCCAAGAAGGGGGAAGACATCCTCACAATCGAGGAGAACGCTGCCAAATACCGTGCCACTGGTTACACCTTGAAAAAGTTCTTAGGCTGTCTGTCATTTTAGATCATCCCAGACATTCGGTTTCTCCAGGAGGAATTGGGCTTTAATGTGTTCCATTTTCATTTGAAGTTAGTATGTTGTTGTGGTGGGTAAGAAGTAAGAATGTTGTAAGACAAATCAGGAAAGTAGTGGTAATTGTTTGATTTCTCTTTGTTGCAATAGGAGATTTGACATGCGAAGGTTTTTGTCCAAAGTTTTGTGCTTTCTATTATGCTGGGTCTTCTAGTAAGTATTTGATATAGCATTTGGCAATGTCTGCCCCATCCCCCCAAACAAAAGAAAACAAAAAATTTGTTACTCAACCTAAAAATAAAGAACAGATCAAATTCTAGCTTGAAATGACCCGGCCTAGACCTAAAATGAGAAATAGTAGTTGTCTTGATTCAAGCTAAGAACCAAATTAAAAATGATGGCTCAATGTAAATCAACCAATTCCATTCAAATAAATTGATAGGTGTCCTAAGTAGGTTTCAATAACATGACCCCATTTAGGGCTTTACCATCAACTAATTTGATATCACCCATGAACCCATTTTAACACCATTTAAACCATCCACCATGTAAACCATCCAATAAAACCGACGATCTTATAAGCTAGTTTTCTTGCTTGATCACAATTTCCTCACAAAGAACATGATACATGAACTTGAAACCATGTACATATAACTGGATCAAGCTGGTGAGAGACTCAACAGACCATAACCACCTTCCCTAGCGGACATCAAAACAGATACCAAGTGGGATCACCTCACCTAAACTATGAAATTAGGCATCATATTTAGCACAATTGATCCCTCATCACCTCACCAAACACATCAAGATATATGCCTAGCTTAGAAGAATATGAATCCAAAAATAGGACCATCATACTTACCCCACTTAAAGGCCTAATACAATACGGCATGAACACAGGCAAAAAAAAAAAAAAACCCAGACTGATGTTTAAACTAGCCAGCAGTCATCAAAGAAGGGAAAATAGAGTACCCATCAACGTGATCTTCCAAGAAACTCATGTCATTGTTGCTGGGGAAGTCCAAGAGCAGCTGCAAAGCAGACTCTGATGAATCCTCCATCTCATTCGAGCTGCAAGAATCAGATTTGGCATTCACATATGCTGCCTTTGATACAGAGATCGTACACTCAGCTTCATCATTTGCATTAGCAGTGAGACCAGAATTCGAGGCACATTTTGTGGAAGAAGATGCCTGAGAAACCGGGCTATGGGACCTCCCTTCTTCCTTGATCGGACACTTTCGAAATGATTCGCCAACTTCAGAGTTCCAAAGCCTGAGGAAGACATCAGAATCAGGGGAGACATAACTCCCTGATGAATGTGGGTTCCATAGTAGGAGGGACTCCTTTGAAAGGCGCGCCTCTGCTTCCAGCCTGGCACTCTCCCATTGGGCCATGTGGCGGGTGGAAGGGGAAGCAGAGGACTTTGAGGAAGGCCCACAAGATGGAGAAGCCGGCTCATGGGTTTGTGGATCAAGGCCCATACTCATGAGGCGTTTCTTAAGATGGGTGTTCCATAAGTTCTTGATCTCGTTGTCAGTTCTTCCTGGCAATTGGGCCGCAATTGCTGCCCATCTGAAGCATAAAGTTTCAGTGTAAGATCATCGTTATGTCAGGTTCTTTTTTTATCCTAATAACTTTACCGGGCAGAAGATACATATACCTGTTGCCTAGAATGGCATGCAGCTGAATCACAAGCTTTTCCTCTTCAGAAGTGAAAGGCCCGCGTTTAATGTCCGGCCTAAGGTAGTTTGTCCATCGAAGCCTGCAACTCTTTCCGCATCGTAGGAGACCTACAAAAGGAAAAATACCATCACTTTCAGTTTCCTTTTTTCTTTATTCTTCGAAGTTGGATCCCATTCTACGTGCCCTACGAGTGCCAACAAGTGGGAGATTGAAGGGTTTGATCGAACCTACATTACTTGGGCTCTTCATTTCACCTCTGTCCACCCATGCCATACGCTCAAAGCACCGATATGGATATGGGTGCTGACATTTGTTTTGCTACTAGAATCATCCATAGTTCTTATAAAATGAGCAAGTGCACAATGCACATATACTGTATTAGACGAGACAATGGTAGCCAAGTTTGAGTTCACATCATTGGCACATACACACTACACTAGAAGGTTGAGTTAGAAATCTGCTTATAAGTATGCAGACTCACCCACAAGACATGGCAGTTCATTTCGTTTCATCTGAAATTTTCAAGTCCAGAATTTTTCAGTAGATTTAGAAAATCCACATTTGATGCAAGTTTGTTTGCAAAAATCTAGTGCATGACTTCAACATGCTCCCTATTACGTATATAGATTTTGTTCCTTGTTAGCTTGAAGAAATACGAAGTGCGGATAATACACAAGAAAAAGGAATAACGTATATCATACACCTAGGAGTGTGTACTCTCTCTTGCCATATATATATATATTTTTCCAACTTGTATTTGTTATATAGACAATCTGTAATATGTGTCGTTGACGTGGCTTACCGGAGTTTGTACTCCTAGGAGTTCGATATAGGCTTTGAGAAAATAATTGCAGCATGTAAGAACACCCGCCCTCCCCTCCAAAAAAAGAGTAGAATCTGATAGAAGCAATCTTGACAACTGTGAACTGTCCTATATAAGAATTGCTGTCCAAATTAGACTGTGAGTTGTGCCATTTTCCTCAATCATGCAGTCCAAGCATAAATGGAAATAGAGCAAAAATGCATCGCAAATAGCACAACAACTAACATTGCCTAGCCTTGTCTGCATCAATCTTACACCTCTGTTTATACCCAAGGAATAAAAAAATTAATTAAAAAAAACTCGCTGAGAATTTGAGAACACATAAAGAACAAGAGGCTTAGGGCAAAAATCAATCTTATGGTCACATTTGAAGGTCATACGATTCTGTTTTTAGTTCATGACTTGTAATATACAAACTAATTTGAATTGGATGAGATTTCTTAAAGTTTTGGAATTTATACTATCAGATTGTCAGAGGCAGAGACTGTAACTAGTTTAAAACCGGCTACAACCCTGAGTTCAGAAAGATACAAAACTCATAACAGAAGCAGAGGAAAATCTAGGAAGAGAAAGAACCTGCTTGCTTAGGGAGAGATCGCCAATTACCCTGGCCATGTTCGTTGATGTAATTGACAAGAATTTCATCTTCTTCAGGAGTCCATGGCCCTTTCTTCAACCCTGTTTTGTCACAGCAAGGCAATCTTCCCATCTTCACAGAATTCACAGAGAGAAAAACAACCAGAGAGAGATAAATGAAGCCCCTGCAACTGCAAGCAAAATAATGGACGCCCAGTAATCAATTTTTGAAGCAGAATCAGCTTTTAATTCAGTACATTTCGTCGAATGCAATGAACAAGACGACCCAGAACAAAACCCATGTCACTGAAAAACCAGAGGAGCGACACAGAAGAGAAACAGAGATGTTAGCCAAATGGGTGAATTAAATGTACTTATATAATGTCAAATTGTGAGAAAGATGAGTTGGGTTTTGGAAATCTTGGGAAATCAGAGGGAGAAAGAGATAGAGTTTGAAGGTGAGACAGAAAGGTGTGAGAGTGCTCTGTTTTTTGGGGTAGGCATTGAATGCTTGTGCCCCTACAAATATTACGTCAATCAAGTGCAGCGAAATAATTGAAACCATTAAATTAAAGGGCAGCGGAGGACACAGAATCCCAATTTGAATCAGGGTTTTTACCAGAATTCAATGCTCAGCGGAGTGAATTCACTCTGCCAAAACCCACATCAACACAACAGAGGAGCACAGAGAGGGAAAACGAGAGAGGAATAGTTGATGAGAAGAAAGAACAGAGAGAAGAAACAGAGAGTAGGGCTTCATTGAATTAGAAAGAGAGAGATGAAAAGGACGAACGAGAAATAAATATGAGAGAGAAAGGTACATTTAATGTCGGTGACAGAGTACGGTCTACCATTGTTGCCCCCCTCTCTCTTTCTCTATGTTGTGAAGACGATGGGGGTGGTTCTATTTTACACTACAAACAAATATCCACCAATCAAAAATAACACTTTGATTTTGGGTCTAAAACTTGGCTAAAAAAGGCGGTTATCTAAGTTTAATGCCCTTTTTTCTAAGCCTTAAAACTCAGGAAAAAACATAAATGTCAAAGGTGAAGTACAACATTAGTTTTTAAGCCCATCTGATAGGGAAAAATTAGAAATCAAAATGAAAAGATTCACGTAAATTGTCCAATCCATATTAGAGATGATAATAAATTGGATTCAGANNNAATGGTTGATATATGAATACGACTTTTTTTTTTCCTCCAAACATTCAATTCGACAGGGTAGACCTCCCTTTGAGTCAGATCAAGTCGATTCGATTAAATCTAACCACAATTTGATCAGACATGATTTTCTTTTTCTATAATAAATTTATATTATTTTATCTAACTTTTTTGCCCACCGTTCAATGTGATAACAATAACATGCATCCTTCTATCATACCAATCAAATATTTGAACATTTAACAATATAATAAAGATAAATAAAGATGCAGAGGGAGGCAGAAATTGTCAACAGTGAAGCAAGGTAGGACTGATTGAACATCAAGAGACTAAGATGAGCATGAAATAGAGAGAGGGTTGGGGACACATTGAGCGAGAAACTAAGATGAGCATGAAATAGCGCAAGTCGAGTGCTACTCGGCATGGATGATTTTTTTTGGGAGGGGAGCGGTTTCGAATCGGATTACTTTCGTCATATTGCTTTAGCCATTCATATTGCTTGACTAGCATGGCAAGCCCTACAAGCTACGACTACAGCCTATACATATTTATTTATGGGCAGCAAATTCATGGATTTCTCTTATAAGTCCTGTCAATTCAAATTCACTTCCATCTAGCTGGAACCACCTTTTGTATACTTAAAACGGAAAACAACTGCTGTGCGCCTGTGTCTCAGACCAACTGTGCAAAACCCATTGCATGTTTTTGCCAAAAATGGAAAAAAGAGCCTAGCTAAACATCATTACAGGGCTAGAGAGTTGGCGCGTCGTACAACAAAACATCTTTGAGATGATCATCAAGGTGATAAACCTTCTCAGGTGAATATATGCATGTAATTCTCACGTACCATAACCAAAACATCGTTTAGAGCTTGTTTTTTTTATCAGTTAATTCATATTTACCAACTTCAATCTACTTCAATCTATTTCAACCACTTGAAAAAAAAAAATACTAACTTCAATCCACCTCAACCTACCTCAACCAATTTCAACCCACCCCCTTCATAATTTTAATAATTTGTAAAGTATCATGTAAGATTTTGGGTCTGTTGTTTTCGTGGGTAAATTGGGTAAGTAAAAGGGTGAAGTAGGTTGAAACAAGTTGAGGTGGGTTGAAATAGATTAAATTATATTGAAGTGGGTTGATATAGGTTGAAGTGCATTAAAATTGATATATTATTTATGTAGTGGGTTGAAATTGGTTAAAATAATGAGAACGTAATTAATGTGTGATAATTTATGAAGTTATCGAAAATTTGTGAAGTTTTTGTTCATTCTTTTCTATTTCTTATATGTATTTTTTTTTTTCAATTTTTTCTTTTTCAATTTTCTATTTTTTATTTTTCTTTTTATATTTTTTTAGGTTTTATTTTTCATTTTTATTTTCTTTATTTTCAAATTTTTTTAATTTCTTAATTTTTTATTTTTTATTTTTTATTTTAACTTTTTATATGCTTTATATTTTATGTTTTATATTTTATTTTTTCTATTTTTCTATTTTTTGTTTTTTATTTTTTATTTTTTTATTTTCACCTTTTATATTTTATTTTTTATTGTTTTTTGTTTTTCACTTTTTTTAATTTCTTATTTCTTATTTTATTATTTTGTAGTTTTTTATTTTTCTATTTTAAATTTCTATTTTGTATTTTTCATTTTTCATTTTTATTTTTTTATTTTTATTTTTATGTTTTATTTCTTGTTTTTTATTTTTTATTTTTCACTTTTTATTGTTTATTTTTATTTTTTATTCTTTATTTTATTTTTTATTTTTCATTTGTCGATGATTTCATGTTTTTTATATTTTTGTGCTTTTATTTCTTTTTTCTTTTTTCATTTTTTTATATTTTTCTCCATTTTTTGTTTTTTCCTTTTC
>NCQV01155474.1:0-10316 GCA_002740545.1 Lophocereus schottii
TATATATATATATATATATATATATATAAATATGTATATATATATATGTATATATTTATATATATGTGTATATATATATCTATATGTATATATATGTTTGTATACATTTATATTTACATATATACATATATATGTATGTGTATGTATAGACGAATATGTATATATATACATGTTGTGAGGCCTGCATACTTTATTTTCAATTAAGTTGTTCGTAACGACTTTTTACGTTACAAAAACCTATTTTATTTAACGATACGAGTTAAAATATTATTGATATGTCTACGTGAGCGATAATTTCATTAAAAAGAATATTATCACTATTAAAATTATTACTGTAATTATTGTTGGTTTGAAAATTTATTCAGTGATTTTTAGTAAGCGTTATTAACGCTTATGAATGAATACTAATTCAAGTAGGAACTAGAATACGATTAGGTTGTCAGCCTTAGGATTTGTTTCGTTAGTTATTAAATCGAACCTTGATATTTTTAGGAACAAGTAATCGATGAAAGGTCATGTTACCGATTTTGGGTTTAGAGATCGGGTTATAAAATAACCTAGCGATGTCTAATATGAATCAGCTTCGAGTAGAAAACAAAGATAGAGGGAGGGGCATTTTAGTGATTTGCCCGCGACTGCCCTCTTCTCTCCTCTCCCAGCCGCGAGACCCTCCCCCTCCCGATGCCCTCATTCTCTCTCTTCTCCTCTACTCTGCTTCATCTTCTTCCTCCTCTCATCTCCACCATAGATGCACCACAACAGCTCACTTTCGAGCTGATTTCTGGCCACTCACGGTCGCAACAACTACCCATTCGACCTCCCCACGAGCTAGCCTCCATGTAGTGTGAATTTTGCGCGAGAAACTGGGAAGAACCCACCACTTCTACAGTGGTTTGGGTGACGAATTGGGGGCACGAACACATGCCCAGGTATGGCCACGCAATTTAGCTTCTAGTTATTTCAATCCCCTATAAATTGGAGTAAATGTTCACAACTACAAACACCTAATTTAATCTCAAGTTGGTAAATGCAATTTGGGTCTATTTAGGGTTTGAATCGGTGAGGTTTGGGTGTGAATTTGGTGTTGCTCATGTGACAGAAGGCAAGGTCAGAGTTTGGAGTCGTTCAAGTACCCAAACTCAAGCGAACAAGCTGTTCGAACGAACGCCTAGCTCGGAATTGAGGTGAGAATTTCCTTACTCCTAAATTACTATTAATTTCAAGGATTTTTAAGTAAATTAGTTAGCGCATGTTTACTTGAGGTTAGGAATCAGTTTGGGTGAAGTTAGAATCGAAATTGAGGAAATTGCGAACATGGTGTTAATTGTGGGTTAATTTTATATTGAAATTGCTGTTGGATTATTAATGGCTCAACAGTGTAGAAGTTCGCTAAATTATTAATAATCAGATCATCGCCTTAGCGTTGTCACTTGATCAGTTTATTAGCCCTGAGTCATGTTTTGAACTTTAAAAATCCTAATTGGGCGAATTAAAGCATCAGTAAAGCATGTTCATTACAATTTAGAAGTTATCACTAAATCAGTACAACTGCGCTTAATTTCTATATAGGGCTTTTTATGAGAATACTATGCTTTTACATCATGGTTTTGTGAATTATTGGTTTGTTTACGACATTATTAAACTGAGTTGGTAGTTGGATGGCTCGAGGTGGAAGTATTGAGGAATTTGAGGTTCTTGTGCTCGGTGTTGTGTGAAGAGGAAGCCTGGGTTATGATTACCCCAATCGTGTGGATTGCGACGTCATGTGTGGCTTATTGAGTAAATTTTGCCGAATTGTGCAATGAAATGTATGAATGTGCTAGCTATGAACCCCTTTTCCCCTCAATATGCTACGTCTCATTACGTGGTTAATTCTTGAAATTTAGACATGTTTAAGAAGGATTGTTAAATGTATGTTTTCAAATGCTTATAAGTTCTTTGCAATTGCCTGTCAGTTATGAAGATGATTATAGTCCAAAATAATCCTAAATCGCCAGACTACTCAGGAAGTGACTCAACTGAATAACCGATAGGTTTAGGAAGTTTAAAAGCGAACTAAAAGTGAGTTCGAAAATGTTTTAAGGCATTGGTTTGTGTATAACTTCTCCTTATGTTTAAGAAGGATTTAAGCGTTGTGAAAAGGGGCGGCTTAAATTATTAATTATGAAATTTAGCTTGAATTGCGTGCTAGCTACCTACTTGAGTTTTGATTGTGTTCCGAGTTATGAGTTAGTAAAACCATTATGATTTTATGAAGCGTTTACATTGAAAATTTATGAAGGAACCTTGTTTGTCCTATAAATGATCCAAGTGCTTTAAGTTTGAAATAGTAGCATGTTTGGGAATGTTTTGAGCCTTCAGTTTACTTATACACCCTCCTTGAGTTTTAAAAACGGAGTGAAACGAGATATAAAATGACAACTGAGGATTTTTATTGCAAACTTAGTTTGAGTTAAACGCTAACTAAGTACCTTAAGTTCCAAATGGGTTTCGTTTCACGAATTAGCAAACATGTTACATTTTGAAGAAGCTTTTAAGCATAAAACGAAGTCGTTTTACATGTTAACTAGCTTATTACGTCTATACGAAGCTTTTAAGGTCAAAGTGAAGTCGGTTTACGTATTAACAAGCTTATTACATTTTTGAGAAGCTTTAAAGTTTAAAACGAAATCGATTTACATGTTAATAAATTTATTATGTTTATATGAAGCTTTTAAGTTAAAAACGAAGTTGATTTATGTGTTAGCAAACATATTGGGTTTATAAGAAGCTTTTAAGTTTAAAGCAAGGTTGTTTTAAATGTCAACTAACTTATTATGTTTATAAGAAGCTTTTGAGTTTAAAACGAAGTCGTTTTATGTGATAACAAACTTATTTCGTTTATAAGAAGCTTTTAAATTTTTAGGAAGTCAATTTATGTGTTAGTAAACTTGCTTGATTTATTTTTAAAAAAAGCTTTTAAGTTAAACCAAGACTTCGTCTACGAGTTAGCAAACTTATTTCACTTAAAAGGAGTTTTAAAGCTAAAAACAAGGGATCTACAAACATTTCGAAAAGCTTTGGGGGATTTGTTAAAAGTACGATTTCAGCAGAGCAATCAACAAAAAAAAAAAAGAAAAGAAATGCAATTTTAAAGGCCAAGAACGTGGTATGCAAATTTCCAGACCTTGAGGGTGGGAACTGGACGCAAAGATAGCGTGAGCTGTTTCCCCTGAAGGTAGTGCCGGGGGCTGGATGCAAAGAAGGCGTGAGCTGTTCCCATGAGTTGGACTAAGGATATACTTATCTTGGTATGAGCTTTTCCCTGATGAATGACGCATAAGAAAACCTTCAGGGGGACTGGACTCAGAATATGATTATCCCGGCGTGAGCTGTTGGCCCACAGAGGATAATATTGAGGTTAGAACTGCTCAGCTAAGACGCGTTTTGGCCAAAAGTTAAGTACGTACACCCCAACGATAACATGAGTTGTGAGCCACGATTTCACCTAAGGGCGGTGTTGACCTCCCTTAGCCAGCACAATAAGATGTTTTTATGTTATAAGTAAGTTCCTAATAAATAGGAGATTTGGCATTTTGGCCATTTTAAGCAGTTTAGAATGGAAATATTTCTGAGGGTCATTCGAGGACCATTACAAAAAAAGTTCTTTTAAAGAAGACGAGCCTTAAGAAGCTAAGTAAAGTGTTTTAAAGAAAAGAAAGAAAGCCTTTAAATGTACATAACCTGCACATATTTTATGAACGTGTTCTAAGTATAGTTTAAATGAAATTTCAAATGAACTTTGGTTGCATCCTAGTAATGCATCGAACATTTAAGCTTTTAAAGGTGCATATTTTGCGAAAGAATGTTCTTGCAAAGCCTTTCTTACCAATTTGGATGTTTCAGGAGCTTTTAGAAGAGTTATAAGTTTTAAAGAAATTTATGTGATTTGTAAACTGTTCTTGGAATATAACAAGAGTCACTATGTTTTCACAAGTGTGTTTCAAAGCATCATATTCATCCTTATCCTGCTTAATTACATACCTGAATGCATGTTAGATAGGAAGATTGGTCACTAAAGACCTGGGAATGAGTTGAGGAGCTAGCATAAAGCATATGAGTGGTAATCTTTCCTTGGGGATTATCATTGCCTAATATGATAGTAGTATACAAATATGTGATATGTGACTATTATTAGTATTAATGCTTGCAAACAGTTTTAGTTTGAGGGGTAGGGAAATTCTCACTGAGCGTGTGGTTCCTCATCCCTTTACTTATTCCCTCTTCCAGGTTCCGTTTGAGCCGGTACAAGAGATACTTTGAAGTGATTTTGATGTCGATCCATCAGAAGTCTTTTGCTAGCTTTACAAGTGTTCGATCTACCACGTTGTAAATATTTACGTTCTTTATTGCATGTGACAGCATATAGTCGGCTCTGTACCTGTATATATGTCATTCTGACCCCAGCTTGTTAGTTGATTGATTGTGATTAATTCCGGGCAAGTGGCCCGAGGGGTTGAATTTAGGTTATTTCAGCAAATGTTATACCCTATTCTCAGTTTACAGGTACCCTCAGCTGAGCCAAGACCCTAAGATGTTGCCAAAATAGGAAAAACTCTTGTAGTTTTATTCCAAAATGACTATCTAAATGCTAATCCTAACCATCAATCTTCAAGAGCCTTAGGGATTTTCTTCTAGGAAGTCTTGGCAGTGTGACGTCTCCTCAGGCTAGGGGCGTTACATTAGGTGGTATCAGAGCCCTAGGTTTGTATTATGCATTTAGATATCATAATAGGCATGTGTTGTGTGGAATACGTGACTTATGTGCATATGTGATTGTGTCTAGCTTAGTATTACTTGTATTAACAGGTGTATGACTTATCATATGTATGTAAATGCCGGTTCTTCTCTTATGATCATAGTGGTAGTGCAGGATGGGTTTTCACATCGTCAATCACATTTGTCTACCTTTCTGGTTAGCCGTATGCAATGTGGTTATATTCTGGCATGCAATGGATGATGGGGAAGAGGTTGAAGAGGGAAGCTTTAATTTTTGTAAAGCATTTTAGTTTCATTATAAGAAGATCAACTACATAAGCAATGAGTCTTACAAGAAGACTTATGGAATTCTAGTGGGATTAAAAAAAAAAAAAAAGATGTGCATGTGGTGTTCATTTATATTGAGAAGGCTTGTGATAGGGTGCTTTACGAAGTGCGTTGAATTGTTGAAGAAAGAATTATGTAACCTTTTCATTATGTTAGGGTTATTAAAGATATGTATGAGAGAGTGGAGACTAAGGATTAGGATCCTAGGAAGAGACCTAAGGGACTTCCTTGTTGATATTAGGGTATATCAAGCATCGACTTTAAGCCCTTTTACAATCATCTTGGATGAGTTCACAAATGACATGTAGGATGAAATGTCGTGGTGAATGTTATTGCTGCCTATATTGTCTTAATGGAGAGACACTTGAAGGAACCTAACAATATGTTAGAAAATTAGAGATGTATTTTGGATTCTAAAGGCTTTAGATTTAGTACTTGGAATGTAAGTCAAGTGAAAGGAATGAAGAGGCATGAGAGGAAGTCACCATTGATATGATGATGCCGAATATTAAGAAGTTTAAATACTTAGATTTGATCATACAAGGCAATGAAGATATCGATGAGGACATTAGATTTGCAATATGAGGCTGGGATGACAAAAATGGAGATATATGCTTACATTGTTGTGTTATAAGAAGATCCTAGGTTATAGAGGAGATGAGTAGGATTAGGTTGACATATAGTTATGTAAGATTAGATGAGATCAGTAATAAAGTTTTTAGAGGAAAAGTACGAGCAATGCTTAAAGAGCATAAGATGCGGGATGTAAGCCTTAGATGGTTAGTCATATCAAGAGAAAGGCTAGAGTTGCACTTGCAAAGGTGTGAGAGCATTGCCCTTAGGGCCTGTAAGTGGGTAGAGGAAAGCCAATGAAATTGAATGAGGTAATAGACAGAATATGAGATATTTAACATACAAAAGGCATAGTTAGGGGCATGAGTTTTTGGAGGTTTAGAATTAGTGTAGTAGATTTTAATAGATGTTGCATAAAGGATTTTAGCCACTTAGTGAAATTTTGATATTATGTGATAAATGCCTCCTCAACATGAGCTAATACCAGAACCAACTGCTATGGAGATGATATGTCATTTTAATACGCTTAAACCTCCCATGTTTGAAGGTGAAACTGACCCTATCGTATACAAAGAGTGGCTTCGGAGGATAGAAAGCTTGTTTGAAATCACGGAGTGCCCTGAGAGGCTCAAGGTGCACCTGGCCACCTATTAATTTGAAAAAGAAGCTGAGTTCTGGTGGAGGACAGTGAAACCTAGGGTAGGTGATCCTGCATTAACCTGGAACCAAATGAAAGCCTTAATGGATGCTCAATATTACCCTCAAGACGTAGGAAGAGTTAAGGAATGAGAGTTCTTATGCTTGAAGCAAGGAGAAATGAGCATAACAGAAGATGCGGCGAAGTTCAATGAGCTGAGCCAATTTGTAGTTTACAATTGCCCTGAGACCTTAAGATGTTGCTAAAACAAGGAAAACTCTTGTATTTTTGTTTTAGAGTGACTATCTAAATGCTAATCCAAACCCTCAATCTTCAATGTCCTCAGGGATTTTCTCCTAGGAAGTCTTAGCGGTGTGACCCCTCCTCGGGTTGGGGGCATTACATTAGGTGGTATCAGAGCCATTGGTTTGCCTTATGCATTTAGATATCATAATAGGTGTGTGCTGTGTGGAATACGTGACTTATGTGCTTATGCGATTGTGTCTTGCTTGGTTTTACTTGTATTAACAAGTGTATAACTTATAATATGTATGTATATGTCGGTTCTTCTCTTGCTATCGTAGTGGTAGTGTAGGATAGTCTTGCACATCATCAATCACGTTTATCTACCTTTTTGGTTGGCCGCATGGAATATGGTTATATTATGGCATGCAGTGGATGATGGGGAAGAGGATGAGGAGGGAGACTTTAATTTTTCTGAACCAGTTTGGTTTCATTACGAGAAGATTAACTACGGAAGCAGTGAATCTTTTAAAAAGACTTATGGAATTCTAGAGGGATAAAAAAAATTTGCATGCGGTGTTTATTTATATTGAGAAGGCTTGTGATGGGTGCTTTGAGAAGTGCATTGGAATTGTTAAAGAAAGAATCATTTACCTTTTCATTATGTTAGGGTTATTAAAGATATCTATGAGAGAGCGGAGACCCAGGATTAGGATGCTAGGAAGAGACCTAAAGGACTTCCTTGTTGATATTAGGTTATATCAAAGATCGGCTTTAAACCCTTTTACAATCTTCTTGGATGAGTTCACAAATGACATGTAGGACGAAATACCGTGGTGAATGTTGTTGCTACCTAATATTGTCTTAATAGAGAGACACTCGAAGGAACCTAACAATATGTTAGAAAAGTAGAGATGTATTTTGGATTCTAAAGGCTTTAGATTGAGTACTCGGAATGTATGTCAAGTTAAAGGAATGAAGAGGCACGGGAGGAAATCACCATTGATATGACAGTGCCGAAGACTAAGAGGTTTAAATACTTGGATTTGATCATATAAGGTGATGAAGATATCGATGAGGATATTGGCTTCACGATATGATCCTGGGATGACAACAATAGAGGTATCGCTTAGAATTGTATGTTATAAGAAGATCCCAGGTTATAGGAGAGGTGAGAAGAATTAGGTTGATGTGTAGTTATTTAAGATTGGATTACATTAGTAATAAAGTTTTTACAGGGAAAGTATGAGTGACACCTAAGGAGCTTAAGATGAGGGAAGTAAGGCCTAGATGGTTGGTCATATCAAGAAAAAAGGTACAGTTCCACTTGGAAAGGTGTGAGAACGTTGCCCTTCGGGCTTGTAAATAGGATAGAAGAAGGCCAAAGAAGAAGTTGAATGAGGTGATTAGACAGAATGTGAGATACCTAACTTACGAAAGGCATATTTAGGGGCATAGGTTTTTAGAAGTTTGGAATTAGTGTAGTAGATCTTGAATAGATAGTTGTTACATAAAGGATTTTAGCTACTTAGTGAAATTTTGATATTATATAATAGATGCCTCCTCGACGCGCACTAATACCAAAACCAACTGCTATGGAGATGATATGTCAGTTTAATACGCTTAAACCTCCCAAGTTTGAAGGTGGACCTAACCCTATGGTATACAAGGAGTGGCTTCAGAGAATGGAAAACTTGTTTGAAATCATGGAATGCCCTGAGAGGTTCAATGTGTACCTGGTCACCTATCAATTTGAAAAAGAAGCTGAGTTCTGGTGGAGGACAGTGAAACCTAAGGTAGGTGAACCTGCGTTAACCTAGAACTAACTAAAGCCTAAATGGACGCTCAATATTACCTACAAGATGTAAGAAGAGTTAGGGAATGAGAGTTCTTACGCTTGAAGCAAGGAGAAATTAGCGTAATAGAAAATGCAGCGAAGTTCAATGAGCTGAGCCAATTTGCACCAAATTAAGCGGCCACCGAAGAAATGAGGTGGACCACTTCAAACAGGGATTAAGAGGGGAAGTGAAGCAGATAATAGCAGTGTATACTTATGACAATTTTCAAGAAATGTACCAGAAGACTGTGAAAATAGCCCGCATCATGAATGAAATCGAAATTGAGAATAGAGAAAAGGACCAAGTGAAGAAGAAATTTGGCCTGAGGATCCAATTCTCAGGAAACAGAAACTTCACGAGGTTTAAATGTGGGATGAAACAGGATAGAGGAAAGCAAACCACCCAATAGAAACCGAGGAAAACATATGACCAATGTGGACAGTAACACCATAGCCCATGTAGAAATTTTACGAGCCTATGTTTTGGATGTGGTGATATGGGTCACAAAGTCACAAATTGCCTAAAGGCTACATGGAATTGTCGGGGCAATATTCAGATATCCGAAATGGGAATCAAGCCAGTGGAACAACAAGATCGTCTAACCATTGGTGTTCCCTTAGGGGACAACAGAAGCAACCAAAAGCCACTAACTGGCAGTCAGATACTTAGCTAGAAGGAATAGAGATGGGGGAACCTCCTAACATAAGGTCAGGTATTCTTCTTAAGAAACTTTATGCCCTCCATCCTGTTTGATTCTAGTATTACTCGCCCTTTTGTTGTTCTTGGTTTGCGAAGAAACTTGTTAGTAAGCCTCATGAGACGTGTTTGCAACTTCACATGATCGCTTCCTTAGGAACTATCCGCCATGCCGATCATACCTGCAGAGATCGAGTTGTTTTAGTACAAGGAAGAATGTTCCCTGATGATTTGGTACGACTAGAAATCCAATGATGGGATGCTACTGTGGTGACGGAATGGATAGCTCAGGGTAAAGTGACTTGAATTGTGAAAAGAATACGGAAGAAATACCCCCATTAATTCCTCCAAGTAAGCAATTTCGAGGACGAAATTCTTTTAAGGGCGGAGAGTGTAAGGCCCGTGTACTTTATTTTCTGTTAAGTTGTTCATAATGCCTTTTTACGTCATAAAAACCTATTTTGTGTAATGATATGAGTTAAATTAATATTGATGTACCTATGTGAGCAATAATTTTATTTAAAAGAATATTACCGCTATTAAAATTATTACCATTATTATTATTAGTTTGAAAATTTATTTAATGATTTTTAATAAGCGTTATTAACGGTAATTAATGAGTATTAATTCGAGTAGGAACCAGAATATGATTAAGTTGTCAACCTTAAAATTTGTTTCGTTAGTCATCAAATCAAACCTCGATATTTTTAGGAATGAGTAATCGATGAAAGGTCGTGTTACCGATCTTGGATTTAGAGATCGGGTTACGAAATAAACTAGCGATGTCTAATAAGAATCAGCTTGGGACCGAAAAACAAGATAGAGGGGCATTTTAGTCATTTGTGCATGACCCCTCCCCCGTTTGCTCCTTTCCCTGCCGCAACCCCCTCCCCCTCCTGACACCCTCATTCTCTCTCCACTTCTCTGCTCTGCTTCATCTTCTGCCTTGTCTGATCTCCATCATAGACGTGCCATAAGAGCTCGATTTTGAGCTGATTTCTGGCCACTCACGGCCGCGAAACCTACCCATTCGACCTCCCGATGAGGTAGCCTCCGTCTTGTGCGAATTTTGCGTGAGAAACCGGGAAGAACCCAACACGTCTATGGTGGTCTGGGCAATGAATTAGGGGCACGAAAACATGCCCAGGTATGGCCATGTAATTTAGCATCTGGTTATTTCAATCCCCTATAAATTGGAGTAAAATTTCACAACTACAAACACCCAATTCAATCCCAAGTTGGTA
>NCQV01155478.1:0-11758 GCA_002740545.1 Lophocereus schottii
ATTTTTGAAGTAAAGAATACAAACTGATAATATGTTTATGTGATGTATGTCAAGGCTGATAGCTTGCATTTAACCCGACTCAGTAAGGAAGATATGCCTTGGAATGAAGGAGAACTCCACTAACCAAGACTGAAAGATTCACCACCAACCTTCCTAAAGCCTTAGCACCATCAAAAAGAGAATGCACTCACTAAACACCACCAATAGTTAGGACAAAGTTTAGAGAGATTTTTAGAGAAGATGCTTGTAACTAGCAAACTAAGTGTATGCAAATATTAAAAAATGCTTCCTATAATGAAAATTCAGGCTTTTATGCCAACCTTAATTGCTCTAACAACTACTACAATTGATATTACAAAGAGATATAAACTACAAAAACAATTTAACATAAATAGCCCTAAAAACAGTAGTTAAATCTTGATCTTTGACACCTAATATGGTTGCTAATCTATATTGATAGGTAATGTAGCTTCGAAGGGCTGTTAATGATGGTCTTGGATGCAATTTGCAGCAGCTAAACTCAAGGTTATGCCAACTAACAGTAGGTACAGTAGCTAAAAGTCCATTGGATTCAAGGGAATTTCCTTTGAGTTTGTGGTGGATAAAAGTTGATGCTCCACGATATGAATCTAGAACTTTAGGACTGTCAATGACAATATTGTTGACACCTTTTCAAGTCCTTGAATGAGCTAAAATGATCTTCTATTTGGAGCCAAAAATAAACCCTCCCAAACTACTGCTAACTAGAGCTAACTGTATGAACTGCCCGGGTAGAAATCAAGTAACCTTTATCATTTAATAGCTTATCTAGGAGATATCAAATGAGCTAGATTGCTTTCTAAAAGAGATGAATGCTCCATGCCTCAAAATATCTGACTAATGATGGATGGAGCACTATGGCAATGCACTAAAATCAAACACTTTATTAATTTGGATGCAGTTAAGGTTGCAGTTTTAACTTAAACGTGAGTCTCTGGTTGCATGTGGAATCTCCTAAGGTGTCCAGCATACCAAGGGCCTCCCTAGGCAAGCCTCAAAATTAAATTGTTTCCCCTCACAGACTTGATCCTTGAGATGATCAGTAAGCATGGTCTTCCCATTCTCAGGTTATGGAGCTCGTAATGAGCCTTGATCTGCATCATCCTCTCCTCTTTTGAAAGGATTTACCCTCAAATCCCCACAGTCAATCTCATCATCCATGTAGGGACTTAGGTCTCCTACACGGAAGGTGGCTAATACAGCCATGTTTCCAAGGAGCTCTAGTTTATAAGCATTAGCTCCCACCATAGCCAAGACCTTAAAAGAACTATCTCCTCTTGCCATTAACATGCTTTTCGTCCTAGTGGGGAATCTTTCCCTACTGAGATGCAGCCAAATAAAATCACCAAGTTGATACTCAACCTACTTCCTATTTTTGTTGGCCTTGAGCTTGTAGGCTTCATGGATCTTCTCTATGTGAGCTCGGATTTGTTCTTGTAGCTTTTTCATCACCTTGGCTCTCTGTTCATCTTCATAGCTAACCTTGCACTCAGTGGGCAATGGAATGAGATCAATGGGAGTAAGTGGATTGATCCCATAGAGTGCCCCAAATGGGGAAGAATTAGTAGCTCTAGCTAGGGTCTTATTGTATGCAAATTCAGCATGTGGGAGCTTGAGATCCTACTCTTTCAAGTTCTTTTGGGCTAAGGTTTTAAAGAGGCTATATAGTGTTCTATTTATGACGTCATTTTGGCCATAAGTTTAGGGATGGCAAGTGGTGCTGTATAGCAGTTTGGTTCCTAGTATATGCCATAAGCTCCTCCAAAAGTGAGACAAAAACTTGGTGTCTCTATCACTCACCATGGCCCTTAGTACTCCATAAACATAATGATCTCCTTGAAATATAAATCAGCAACATGAGAGGCATCATCTGTTTTGGAAAACCTATCAGCAACCACCATAACTGAATCCTTAGCCCTGTTTATCCTTGGCAAAGCCACCATAAAATCCATGCTAACATCTTCCTAAGGCCTTATAGGAACTAGAAGTGGAGTGCAGAGGCCTTGATGTAACTGGTTTTTTACTTTATGGCAGTTAAAGCATCTAGATACATCTCTATGAACATCTTCCCCCATTTTGGGCCAATAGAAATGTTCCTTGAGGATGTCCAAGGTCTTGTTGAACCCAAAATGATCTGTAAGGGATCCTCCATGGGCTTCCCTGACTAATAACTCTCTCAAAGGGCAAGATGGAACACAAAACTTATTGGCCTTGAACAAACATCTCTCTTGCTTTAAATAAGGTCCTTAGGCGAGATTATTCTTGATCAATTCTTGGAATGCTGAGTTCTCATAATAATAGGCTTGCATGGGCTATAATCTTATGAGTTTAGCTCCCAGGACTGAGATAAGAGCATATCTCTTGGAAAGGGCATCAACTACTACATTTTTTGTGCCCTTTTTATGCCTTGTAGAGAAGGTAAAAGCTTAGAGAAATTCTACCCGTTTAGCATGCCTAACATTAAGTTTAGATTGGCGATTAAGTAACTTAAGTGCTTGATGATTAGAGTGAAGAACAAAAGCCTTAGGCTTGTGGTGGTGACTCTAGTGATTCAATGCCCTCACTATTGCATAAAATTCTTTGTCATAGGTTGAATACTTGAGCTTGGGACCACTGAGCTTCTCACTAAAGTTGGATAGAGGCTTCTTGAGTTGGGTCAGTATTGCTCCAATACCTACCCCACTTGTATCACATTCTAGCTCAAATAATTTCCCAAAGTTCGCCAGTGCTAGCACTGGTGCCCTCTGAGTTGCTGGTGACCAGGTTAAACAACCCTTCCTTATGCATTCTGTAGGTAAAGCCATGATGGAGCGGAAATCTTTGACAAACCTCCTATAAAAAGAGACAAGACCATGAAAACTCCTCACTACTATGATTGAAGTTGGAACTGGCCAAGACTTGATTGCCTTAACCTTGGTTTCATCCACCTGAATGCCATCACAAGAGACCACATATCCAAGGAAGACAACCTTTGGAATGAAGACCTCACACTTTTTAGGCTTGCCATGTAGTTTTTGATCTCTAAGAGTAGAACAAAGTTGCTTTAAGTAGTTGACATGCTATTGCTTAGTTTTGCTATAAATAAGAATATCATCAAAGTAAACCACCAAAAATAAACCAATGTAGGGCCTAATTACCTCATTCATAAGACTCATGAAAGTACTAGGGGCATTAGATAGCCCAAATGACATGATGAGCCACTCACATAGCCCTTGATTGGTTTTGAATGAAGTTTTGCACTCATTACCTTATCTCATTCTAATATGATGATACCCACTTCTTAACTCAATCTTGGAGAAGACTTTAGAGCCATGAAGCTCATCTAACATGTCATCAAGTATAGAAATGGGATACCTATACTTGACTATGATGTTGTTGTTGGCCTTATTATCCACATACATTCTTCAACTACCATCCTTTTTTGGCACTAAGAGAGCTAGAAGTGAACAGGGATTGATGCTCTCTCTTACGTATCCTCTATCAACAAGCTCCTGAACTGGCCTTTATAACTCCTTAGTTTTAGTGGGGTTGCATCTGTAGTAGGTTTGTTAGGTAAAGGGGCTCCAAGAATCAAGTTAATTTCGTGTTCAATCCCCCTCTTGGGAGAAAGGTCGGTAGGAATGTCTTGAGGGAAGATATCCTCAAAGTCCTGAAGCAAGGGTTGGACTAGGGGATAGAATTTGGGTAGATTCCACCATGAGGATAACAAATATGGGTTTACCCTTGGATATAACTCTCTCTATTCTTCATGTATTGAGAAACAAAGCACTCTCTCTGAGTCTTTCCCTCCCAGTTTTAGGTTTGGGTATCTGGTTTGGAGCTAGAGGGCTTAGGGTCAATCTTTTGCCATTTAGTTTAAAGGAATAGGTGTTGGATTTACCATGGTGTAGGACATTCCTGTCAGACATTCAAGGCCTACCAAGGAGCAGATGACAAGCATCCATAGGTAGTACATCACAAATAGCTTCATCCTTGTATTCTCCAATTGAGAAAGCTACTAAAGCTTACTTAAAGATAGTGACCTCATTTCCTTTTTTGAGCCATTGCAAGGTATAAGTTCTAGGATGTTTTATGGTGGGAAGATTAAGCTTACTAACCAATTCAGTTGAGCCCATACTAGTGCTGCTTCCTCCATTAATGATCATGTTGCAAGTTTTATTGGTTACATTGCATCTAGAGTGGAAGATCTGCTTTCTATGGTTTGCTTCTGATAGGGCTTTAGTAGTATGAAGCAGTCTCTTGATCATAAGCATCTGTCCCTCTTTTGGTGGAAAGTAAGAGGTCTCTCCTTCTTCTTCTTACTCCTTTTCATCCTCTTCTATCTTTATTTAGTCCATGTCTTTAATTTTCTTGATGATAAGGACCCTTTTGTTTGGACAATCTGCTTGAAATGGCCATAGTCGTGGCATTTAAAGCATTTCTTCTAGTACTTAGGAGCTTCTTTACCTACCTTTTTTCCCTTCCCTTTATCTTTGGCTTCTCTAGAAGAAGGGCATGCTTTGAATGAGTTGAATGGATTTAATGGAGTAGGAGGATTTGTTGGGCAGATGAGTAATTCCTTCTGGACTTAAGTTGTTTCTTAACTTTTACAGTCAATTTGTAATCATCTTCAATGGTCTGGAACGGTTGGAGTTTAACCTTGTCCAGAATAGCAGGGTTCAGCCCTTTGAGAAACCTAACAATGGTTTGTTTAGGCTCCTTTCTCAAGTCACATTTGATTTGGAGTTGCTCAAACTCGCTGATATATTCCTCAACCTTCACGCTTCCTTGTTGAAGGGAGGTGACTCTTAAGTAGAGTTCTTGTTTGTAAGTAGCTGGTAGAAACCTTTTATCCATGTGTTTCTTTGACTTAGCCTAAGTTTTAATATTCAATTTGCCTTCCAACGCTATGGTCCTCTTCAGCTTTTAATACCAAAATGAGGCATACTATTCTAGTTTCAAAACAGTAAACTTAAAGGCCTTTTCTCCTGAATAGCCTTTAATCTCAATGATCCTTTCCATGGCTTGTACCTACTCAAGGTAATCTTCGGGTTTTAAGCTCCCATTAAACTCAGGAGCCTCCACCCTGAAATCCGTAAGGTCTTCCTTGTGAGCTCTTCTTCTACTGGGCCTAGCTTCACCATTAGAAGAATTACTGCAATAGTGTGAGTCGAGAGAGGGTTTAGAACCATCAGTAGGGTCATGTGAAGGTTCCCTATCCCGGCCCCTAAGCTGAGTCATGAGCTGCTGAATCTAAGTAGTCAAGGTCCTGATATTCTCTTTGATTTCTAAGATAGCCATATCGCTTCTGAGTTCATGAGCTTATTCTAGTGAAATCCCTCTAGGAGCTCTAACAAGCTATTGAGGAGGGGGAGAAGTAGTATCCCTCTCAGCCATGTTGTTCACGTTAAGAAAATGGGTTGGCTATGGCTATTTCTAAGGAGTTAGGTGCTTTATGGCTTGACTGAGTTTGGTTCAGGATTCTTTATGGTTGATTTAACAAGTTCTAGAAAGTAAAGAAGAAGAATGAACTCAGAAATAAGTAAGTCATAGAAGCTAGCAGAGTGAAACTCAACAAGAATCAAAGTTAAGCTTTGATACCAAATTATGCATGTCAAGGCTGATAGCTTGGATTTAACTTAACCTAGCAACTCAATATAGAAGATATACCTTAAAATAAAGGAGCACTCCGCTAACCAAGACTGAAAGATTTACCACCAATCTTTCTAAAGCCTCAGCACCAGAAGATTAGAAAAAGAACCCACTCATTAAACACCACCAACAGTTAGGATAAAGTTTATAGAGACTTTGAGAGAAGAGGCTTGTAACCAGCAAACCCAGTGTACTCAAATATCAAAAAATGTTTCTTATAATAAAATTCAGGCTTTTATACCAAGCCTTAATTGGTCTAATAACTACTACAATTGAAATTACAAAGAGACATAAACTACAAAAACAATTTGATATAAACAACCCTAAAAATAGCAGCTAAGGCTTGATCTTTGACACCTAATATGGTTGCTAATCTATATTAATAAGGTTTCAAGGTAATGTAGCTTTGAAGGACTACTAATGATGGTCTTAGATGCAAATAGCAGCAGCTAAACTCGATGTTAAGCCAGCTAATAGCATGTACAATAGCTGAAAGTCCATTGGATCAAAGAGAATTTCCTTTGAGTTTGTGGTGGATAAAAGCTGATGTTCCATGATCTAAATCTGTAACTTTAAGAACATCAATGATAATATTTTTGACATCCTTTTAACCCCTTGAACGAGCCAAAATAATGTGCTATGTTGGAGCCAAAAATAAACCCTCCCAAACTGCGACTGACTGGAGCAGACTGTATGAACTGCCTAGGGAGAAATCAAGCAACGTTTATCATGTAGTAGCTTATATAGGAGCCATCAAATAAGCTAGGTTACTTTCCAAAAGGGACAAATATGCTATGCCTCAAAATAACTGACCAATAACTAATGGAGCACCGTGGTAATGCACTAAAATCAAACAGCTTATTGATCTGGATGGAGTTAAGGTGGTTGCATTAGCCTCAAAATGATTCTCTAGTTGCATGTAGAATCTTCTAAGATGTCTAGCATAGCAAGGACCTCCTTAGGCAAGCCTTAAATTGAATTGTTTCACCTCACAGACTTGATCTTTGAGATGACTAGTGAGCATGGTCTTCCCATTCTCAGGTTGTGGGGCTTTTAATGGGCTTTGATCTGCATCATTATGGAAATTATTTTGGTGTAACAAGCATAATTATGGTTTTGCAAGCAAATTATTGAAAAGAAAAGAGCTTGTGACTTACTTGAAGTTAGGAAACATTTTTATTGCTTGTGACAAGGGTTTAAATAGGCAAAATAATTTGGTTTAATTAAAAGTAGCAAATAAGTGCTTATTAAGTGGCCATGATTATAGAACAAACCCAGTTTGCAGGAACCCTAATGCCTAGGGAGTAGACCTAGAAGTGAGAACCCTAGAAGACGCTGATGTGGGTAAGGTCTAATGGTATGTTATACTCTGGGGATAATACGAATTATGAATGGAGATCTCACATAGGGCGAGTGTCCTCTCCCCTAATTAGTATATCATGTGATCTTACGCCAAAATGAAATGATCTTATTTTGTTGACATATGAGTAAATTGTTTGAATTCCTACTTTTATTATTTCGGGTATTTAGAAAAGAGCATAAATCGTTAAACGAGCCAAGTTTGATTGTAAATTATTTATTTGAGGCGAAATGGTTTGTAACGTGAATGAGGATTTCCTTTTTCTTCTTTAACCTTTGTTAAGTCACCCTATTTGGTTTTAAGTACAAATGATGATCCTTAGTGCTTGTAGATGCTAAAGTATGGCCATAGTACCAGTGGATTCATTTATATTGGAGGATGAAGTTTTCTTTTGAAGCCTTACTTGTGTAATATGATAATAATAGTATAATGTGATGTACTTGCCACTTGTCAGTATTGCTTGCAATTGTTTTGGTTTACAGAGTTGACAAACACTTACTAAGTGTGTGGTAGCTTACCCCCTCTCCATTCCCCTTTTCCCAGGTCTTTGCTATGATAGGTAGAAGGCGGTTCACGTAAACGGAGTTGGAACCTCCTTTTGCTTTGGAAAAAGAAGTTAAGCGCTTATACGTGTTGAATCGTGAGTAGAATATTGCAAAAAGAATAGTGTAATGTAATGTATTCATAGACCATTATGTATATCTAAGTTAATTAGTATAGTTCGTATAACGCATATTGGTTAGAAGTCACTTTGAATGGCCGTGTGAGCCAACCATCTGATTGGTCAGTCGTCTTTTTAGTTAATGTTAGTTATTTTTGGGATGTAAAGTCGAATGCTCCAGATGTGTGATCCGTTGAACTGTATCTCTTATTTCTTTCTTTATTAGTGTAGCTTATAATTGGTGTACTCTACGTGTGTGGCCTATAGAGTTGTGGTCTTCCACGGGTACCCGTTAAGCTTGCAGTTAGGTATTTTATGCGTTTATTTATTATAGGGATATAAATTAAGACTTTAAGCTTGGGATTAGGTCAACTCTTCAGCGAAACTCTATCCGTTTCATTCTAGAAATTAAGAAGTCACTAACATTACCGACCTTAGGAGGTAGGGGTGTTACAAATGCCCTAACAAGTGAAAAGTGGGATTCGTAGGGTTCTACCTCAAAGGGGAAGTTGACTTATGGTGGAGCACTATAAAGGAGAAACAAAAGGAGCCATGGATTTAGATGGACATAATTCAGTGAGCTCATAAAGATTTGTTTCTATCCAATATGCCTCAAGAAGGTAAAGGAGAAAGAGTTCTTTGAGTTAGAGCAAGGAAAGAAGAGCATTTTGCAATATACATCTAAGTTCATAAAACTATCCACCTTGCCCATGCCTATGTAGCTAATGAGAACCTCAAGATGAATCATAAGCTGAAGATTGCTATGTCAGTACGTACATATAACTTTGTTTAAGAGATGTATAACACCGCCATTAATACATACCGACTCACAATAAAGGGGAGCCCTTTTTCAACAAGTAAGGGGGCAAGAAGAAGGGAAGACCACGAGGCCACCGGGTCCAACAAGGCCATCACAAGAGGATATGACATGATGGCCCATAAGGCAACCAAGCATGAGGGTACCATCAACGAGTTATATATCGGCCTCATGGAAAGCGTGGTCACTATAATTGCCATTGCAAAACCACTCAAATATTTGGGAAGCAAATAACTTCAATTGAGGGATTGCCCACTACTACCACTAGCAACTGATGACACAAGGTCTGAAAACCAAGGTGGCGCCTAGCCTCCTAACTAGGGCCAAGAGAGGCATCAAGGACACTAGTTAAACTAACTTGACCACCTCACAGATTTAGTACTACCACCAAACCAGGCACCTTGTAACATGGGAGGCAGGGTGTATGTGTTGAAGAGAGATGAAGCAAAGAACACTCCTAAGGTGGTTACAGGTACCTGATGCATGAGTTTAAGGAAAAACTCAAGCAATGTAGTATGCAATCTGGACAGCGAGCATGACTAAGAACAAGAATGGAGTCTGCATCAAGGATCCCACCCTCTAAACTATAAAGGTAATGCCACCAAGTTCAGATTAAAGGAAACCACTTAATTTAGCAATCAAAACAGATTGTTCAACTGAGATTTTAAGAGAAGTGTGTTTGAACACGAAGCTTAAGGCTTTTCATTGATGAAATATGATTACAACAAGCATCCAAGGAGGTATATATATATGTCCCTTAAGTAGCCAGCAAGCAAGAAGGTTCCTTTATGATTAGGAAACGGTAATCAAGCTTAACATAATTGAAATACAAAGCAAGCTTATCTTAAGCTAATTATGAAGTGTGAGTCTAGTAAATACATGCTTTTTAAACTAAACTCAAGCTTAAACATCCTTAATTAACTCTAAGTAAGCCAGTTGCACTTGGGGGAGAGAGAAAAGGTAGGTTGCTATAGTTTGCTTGACAGCAAGCCAATCAGAATGTAAGTGGCTCTCACTTTGCTTTCCAATTGGCAACTCATCTTCCAAAGTTACAAAAGAGCTTAAGATGATGTCTCTGGTCATTCAAGGTGACAAGAGAGCAAGTAAGCAAGTCAAAAAACCCTCCCCTTAGTGAAGGTCAATGCAAAGTGAAAACAGTCTAATTAAGCTTAGTTAACCTGGTTTGGGACTAAAAATGATCAAGTTGGTTCCCTAACCAACACTTGACTTGGAAACTAATTTGAATGCATGGATAGGTTCCTTAGGATGTTAATAAGTATCCTAAATAGAAAAATCAGCTCCAAATTAGGTTTATGTAAGAGAAGCAGCCAGAAACCCAAGCTGGGTTAGAATAGGGCCCAAACTACAATGTTCAACTGAATCTCGTTGAAATCTAATGAAGTACTTGATCTTAAATTCTCTGTATGGATTGCTAGTTGATGATGTTGGATATCATCCTAGGAAAAAATTATTAGTCCTAAATGTTGTGTAAAATCTACAAGTATACGGTTGTCGTTGTATGAATTATGGATGTCGTCCTCAGGGATGGTGTTATGAAATTAGATTACTAATCGAAAGTTATCATTCTAATATTATATCATACTTCGGCCAAAATGTTATTACCAACTAATGTAACCTAATTTTTTTTTCCCCTACAAAAGTGCAAAATGAAATTTCAGTGATAACCAAAACAACTCATTGTCTAACCCTATCTATATTTAAATTGAACTTCAAGAGAGCGAAATGGATTCATTCATTAGAACTGCAATCAACCTGACATTAGCTTACAAATCCCAATCCAAAATACTGAGCTAATCACAAATCAATTCAAAGCATGAACATTCAAAAATAAAGTAAGAATGAGAAAGCTGAGGCCTCTTTACTGCCTAAACGAGTAAACTTAAGGCCAATGAATGACAAAACATCAGCAATGCTTAAACAATAAAAACAGTAATTCAACTCCAAAGCTTAAAATCTCTCTCTTAAATTAAACAAGAACATAAGTGGATTACAACAACTTGGAATCTTAACATCTAAAGCTCAAATGAAAATGAAAATTTGAAAAGAACAACAAATAAAACGCCTCATCTGTTCTCTACTCGTTCTTCCATTCAACCCATTTTTAAGCTCCTGAGGTCGCCACCTTCAACCCCCTAATTGCTTTAATTACTTCTCTAAAACTGATGGATTGATGATGAATCAATAATTGGCAAGGAGAGAGAGAGTGTGTGTGTGTAACGGATGAGGGGAGGAGACGAAGAGCCCTGTTTTTCGATCTATGTTTCGGGGCGAGGAACCAGCGTGGCACAAGGAAGAAGAAGAAATCGGAGACGGCGGAAAGAGACGAATTAATGGTGCTTGTGCATTTCTAGGCTTCTAGCGAAGAGGAAGAAGAGAAAATGAAGAGGCTGGGAATGTGAACATCGTGCTCTGTTTCGAGTTTTGGGGGTCAAAGTCAAGAAGAAGAAGAAGCAGAAGAGGTTGGGGTGGAAAGGAGGTCGAGTTCACATGGCCTGCGCATGACGGCTAAAGGAAAAAGCAGGCTGGAGCAGCCTGATGGGCCTAGGAAAGAAAAGAAGGGCAGGCTGGCTCGAAAGAGAGAAGAAAGAGAGGGGAAAGGGAAAATCGAAGAAGGGAGGCGGACCGGGCTTGGGCTCACACCTAGGTCGGGTTCTTGAGTTTTTCTTCTCTTTTTGTTGACTCAATGCTTGTTGCGTCCAATCTCCTTTTGATTCATTTTTCTCTCCCTTTTTTTCAAGCAATTTATTTATTCTTCAAATGTCTCAAATTCCTTCAAAACAAATAAAACCAATATTAAAATCTTAAATTAATAATTTATTTTTAGCAAATAATAGATAATATAAGGGTATAAAATATCATAATTTTTGACTGTACAAATACCCGCACACCTAAGTTTTACTCGTCCTCGAGTAAAACAAAACTAAAAATCTTAGAAAAAGAAAAACAAAATCCTAACTTACTTTCGTAGGAATCACGATTGCACTTAGCACGTGCAACATGCTCCTTAAACTCCTAGATTACCCCTAGTGGACGAGTAAGGTCTCGTAAGGGTTTGCAGAAAATATACCCACAAAATCTATAAATAGAAACTCGAAAATCTGTTTTTTATTTTTTTCCGTCAAAAATTAATATGTACAATATTGGGAAAATATATATACACATTCTAATCACCTAAATCACCCGTGTAGCAAAAATATTGGCCTGCATATAAATAGAATGTACTCATCAA
>NCQV01155478.1:13424-32603 GCA_002740545.1 Lophocereus schottii
TGGGTCATATGAGTGCATAAAATAGTCCCGATGGGAAGGATTACCATGAAAAACAAACTCGCCATGAGTTGAGTATCTAAAATTATTCTTAGGTTGATCAAACGCATAGTTATTTGAAGCTTGTTTTTCAAAGAAATCCCATATCATATCTTGAGTTTTAGACAATAAACCTAGTACACCTTTAGGATAAGTAGACTAAACATAAGCCCAAGATTCAGAATTTAGATCCACAGTAATGACCTCACAAATTTGCCATTTTTGACAATTTTGATTCAATTGAGCACAATAATCATTAATTATCGAAAGAGAACTCCAAAAAGGTTCATGCTCATATTATGAAAAATTGAAAACTAACATGCTTGAAGCTCGTGTTTTTTCAATTTTAAGAATTTCTCAATTTTTTTTGCATTTTTGCATTTTTAATTTTTTTAAGGTTTATTTTTACGAAACCAAATGCATCTAGGACACTATTTACAAAATAGTGACTAAAACAAAAACAAGAGACTCAAATAATTAAGTGAACAGGAGAAAATAAACTAGCAAACGTAAAACCATATTACAAAAAGAAAAGGAAAATAGAAAAGACTCCATCAAGAATTGTCCTAACATTAAAAGCCAAACAGGAGTACAAACACAAAGCTTATACACCATTTTCGTTTTTAAGATCTTGTTTGTGGGATTTTTTGATTTTTCTACTTTTTTTCTTTTCTCTTTTTTTTTAACTACAAAACAAAATAAAGGAGTGAATCAAGGCTAGAACCAAGACATAAACAGAATATGATCAAATATAAAACCAAAAAAAAAAACACAACCACAAACAAACTAAAAGAAAATTAGAAAATAAACTAAACACCCAAACAACCAAATTCTAAAAATAAAATTAACACGACAATGAAGAGTCCTAAAATCAGAAGTAAATATACAGAAAAGTCCAAACATTCATAAGGAACATAAATATAATTTTTCTCGAATTTTTTCTATCGCCGAACAGTGCAGAAAAATGCAAATGAATTATTAAGTCCAAAATTCACAAAAAAGCAAAATAGTGCCAAACATTCTAGAAAAATTCACGCAACCTCTAAAAATGATGCTGAATGTAAGAAAACTATCAACACAACAAAAATTACACCAGAATTGCTCCAGAAAATTCAAATAGAACGTGAGATTGTAGAATAATTTGCACTGATTTTGATTTTTTTAAGGATTAGTTCTACCCTAATTTTGTTGCACATAAACCAAACTCGTTAGTACTTTTTTTTTTCAGCAAGGAATAATCTCTGAAAATAAAATAATCTTAACAACAAAAACAAAAATCGAAATTGAAATACTAACTAAATTCAAAAATCAAAAATAAATTAAACTTAATGTCTAGAACTTAATTAACAACTCAAACACAAATTAAACCTCCAATTACAAAATTAAAATGAAAACAATGTAAACGACTCGAACAACTAAAATATGACTCGATGAAACCGAATTTCACAACGTCATTCCCGGTAACGGTGCCAAAAACTTGTAGGTAAAATCCGCAAGCATATAGTTTATCACCGTAGCAATTACAGCTATCATCCTCAGGGAAGGATTATGAATTTAGGTTGCTAACTTAAATTATTTTATGCTGAAATTCGATGGATGTAAAGCTAGTAACCATAAATCAACCTTGATGAATTATTAAAGTACAAGACTAAACTCAAATAATTTTGAATCAAAATGAGTGAGGCAAAACAAGGTATCATAATCATGAATTTACATCAGACAACAATCAGATACAATCAGCAGAAGTAGGGTTGAAATCCTTGATTGCAATCAAAAACCCAGAATAAACAGAATATCTAAACCGAGTCCCACAACATCAATATTGCAGAACCTAGGTCAAGAATCAACTTCAATGTCAATTAGCGAACCGAGGCTCAGTTAGACAAAGCGTAAAACAAGACCTGAAATTGGAGAATGGAATGAAGAACAAAACCTAAAATTCTTAAAAACCACTAGTACCCTAATCTGAAATTAGAAGAACAAACTCTACTCTCTACTACTCCTAATCTACTCCATGCTAATCCTACTCTCTTCCGCTTTCAGCCCTTCTGCTATTCAACTTCCTTTGTAGCATTCTAAATGCCGCCTTCATTGCCCCTTTGAATGCTTGAAAACTGCCTATTAATGACGATGATGAGGGCCAAACGAATGAGTAACAGATGCCGTGTTAAATATGACGAACGATGGAGTAGAGAGAAAGATTAAGGGTGATGGCATGGTGGGTGACGGTTGAGGAGAGGGAGATAAAGAAGCAGAGATGGGGGCAGACGAGCGAATGGTAGAACGGCAAGGAAGAAGAACGGGCACGATGCTCTATTCAGTTACTATGACTTTTGGGCTTCTGGCTTGAGGAATGGGAAGGAGGAAGCAAGGGAAGAAGAAGAAAGACTAAACAGGGGGACCGAGTGGCACGTGACTCATTAAGTGAGATGGGAAAGGGGGAACAGGTGCTAGGCTACAAAAGAAAAGAAAAAAAAGAAAGTAGGTTGCAGTTTGGCCTGCTCTGCACCGTGGACAGGCCTAAACAGGGAAAGGAAAAAGTGGAAAAGAGAGAAAGAGAGGGCGTCACGTTAGGTTTGGCTTAATAACCGATTGGGCCTAGCCCAGGGAGGAAGAGGGAGCTCGAGAGGAGGAGAAGAAGGTGCACAGGCTTAAGTCTGGCCTGAAAGAGAGATATGAGGGAAAGAGAGAGATTGAGCTTGGCAAATTGGGCCCCTGTCTGGCTTCTTCTTGTTTTCTTCTCTCTTTTGGTCCAATTCCTTATATGAGCTCATTATTTATTTCTTTCGTATGTTTTCTTCCAATTCCTATAAAAGAAACAAACTTATGAAAATCCTAATTTAATATTTTATTTCGAGCAAATATTAGATAATAAAGGGTATAAAAATAACATAATTTATGGTCGAGCACTAAATTAGGTCTTAGGTGGTGATCTCGCCTAATCTTCCAAAACGGGTAGAAAGAGGTCACTTCTACGTACCTTGTTTGTTTGGGCTAATGTATAAAATGCCTAATACTTAGGTAAAAATTGAGCTTCCCCTGTAAAATTTGACGGCTTAGGAAGTTTAATAAAGTAGGACTTGTCCATAGGGTGTCTTGGAAACTCCAAGGAACATGCCATCCAAAACCATGCTCAGTTCTAGATTTGAAGAGGAGAACAAGAAGTGAATGTGAGTGATCAATGCGTGCCTTGCTCTTCCTTGGCTTGATTAGCACCTTGGCCTAGATTTGGATTTTGGGAACTCCCCAGGGTTCCCTGCTCTGCATCGATCTCCCCTTCTTCACAATGATTTAACTTCAAATCCAAAGGGTCTTTAAAACAACGCTCCACATAGTGACTTAGGTCTCTTACATTGAATGTGGCTTGATTAGCACCTTGGCCTTAGGTCTCTTATAAAACAATGCTCCACATAATGCCTTAGGTCTCTTACCTTTGTCTTCCTTGGCTTGATTAGCACCTTAGCCTTGATTTAGATTTTGGGAACTCTCTAGGGTTCCTTGCTCTATATTGATCTCCCCTTCTTCACAATGATTTGACTTCAAATCCAAAAAGTCTTCAAAATAGTGCTCCACATAATGACTTAGGTCTCTTACATTGTCTCCTACTCTCTCAATGATCTTGAATGGCCCATCCCTCTTACCATGAGCTTATTCTTTCTCTTGGATAGAAAACCTCTCCTTTCTGAGATGTAGTCAAATTAGATCTCTCGAGCTGAACTCCAAATGCTTCATATGCTTGTTTACTCTTACTTTGTAGGCTGCATTGGCATTCTTAATGTGACTTCTCACCTCTTAATGCAACTTCTTTGTCTCTCTAGCACTTAGCTTAGCATCATAACGTACTCTTAACCCACTTGGTATGAGCAGCAAGTCAATGGGAGTAAGAGGGTTAACCCTGTACACACACTCAAGAGGAGAGTGCATTGTAGCATAAGATGAAGCTCTATTATAAGTAACTTAGCTTAGGGCAGCTTCAAATCCAAATCATTTATACTTTTACTCACGAAACGCCTAAGCAAAGTAGTTAGAGTTCAGTTGCTTACCTTTGTTCGCTTTGGCAATGGAATAACTAAGATTCTAGTGCCTAGTAGCCTCCATAAACTCCTCCAGAAATGGAACAAAAACTTGGAGTCCTGATTAAATGCAATGGCCTTTGGCACACCATAGAGCCTAATGATCTTCTTGGGATAGATCTCATCAATGTAGCTTGTATCATCAGTTTTGTGGCATCGAACAAAATGAACCATTTTGGACAATCTACCCTCAATTATAATGATTGCATCTTTCCCTCTTTTGGTCCTTGGAGAGCCACAGTAAAATCCTTACTTCCATCAACCCAATGCTTCAAAGGTATGGGTACTGGGGCGTACAAGCCTTGGTGAAACTGACTATTAGCTTTGTGACATATGGAATAAGCTGAGATGAACTTGTGCACATCTCTTCCCATCTTTGGCCAGTAGAAATGCTCCTTAAGAATGTTAGTTGTCTTGTTCAGGCTGAAATGGCCTGCTAGAACACCATGCCTCTCGGATCAGTAACTCTCTCAACCAGCACTTAGGAATGCATGGCGTGTTGTTCTTAAAAAGGTAGCCCTCTTGGATGAGCCAAGGGCTGTCTTTTGGGATTTCCTTCAATAAGGCTGGAAATATGGATTCCCCTTGTAAAGCTCCTACAGTGAATGAAATCCAAGTACTTTAGCTTCCAAAATAGAAAGTAATGCATACCTCCTAGAAAGAGCATCCGCAACTGTATTCTCTTTTCCACTCTTGTGTTCGCAAGTGAAGTTGAATGATTATAGAAACTCCACTCACTTAGCATGTCTAGGATCCAACATGTGCTGACCATTAATGTATTTAAGAGCTTGATGCTTTGAATGCAAGACAAAAGGTCTAGGCTTAAGGTAATAACCCCAATGAGTTAAAGCCCTTACAATAGCATAGAACTCTTTGTCATAGGTGTTGTGGTTGCATCTAAAACCATTGAGTTTCTCACTGAAGTAGGCAATGGGCCTCTTGGGTTGAAGTAGGATAGCCCTTATTCTAACTTCACTTATATCACATTCCAGCTCAAGCAGATCTTCAAAGTTTGGAAGGCTAAAGATGAGTGCTTGGTTGAGCTTCTATTTGATCTGTTCAAAGGCTTTCTAGCAGCCTTGTTCAGTCAAAAACTCCTTTATTCATGCACTAAGTGATGGGTGACATGACTGAGCTGAAATCTCTAATGAATCTCTTACAAAAGGAAGCTATACTATGAAAGCTTCTTCCCTCCGTGACTGATTTAGGTTGGGGCCAGGTTTGGATGGCTTCCATCTTGCTTTGATCTACTTGGATACCATTTACTGAAACCACACAATCAAGGAAAGTGAGTTATGAAGTAAAAAAACTTGCACTTCTCTATCTTGGCATAGAGTTTTTGCCCTCTTCAAACCTCAAAAACTTGTCTCAAATGCTTCTTGTGATCTCTCTCATTTCGGCTGTAAATCGGAATATCATCAAAGTATGCCACAACAAAGTGACCGATGAAAGGTGTAAGCACCTCATTCATCAGCCTTTTGAAACCACTAGGGAATTAGACAGACCAAACGACATTATAAGCCATGCATACAACCCTTGCTTTGCTTTAAAGGCTGCTTTCCATTAATTTTCATCCCTCATTCTGATATGATGGTAACCGCTTCTCAAATCAATCCTAGAAGATAGCTTAGCACCATGCAGTTTATCAAGCATGTCATCAAGACTAGGAATAGGATACTTATACTTTATTATGATATTGCGAATGGTTTGGCTATCCACACACATCCTCATGGTTACATCTTTCTTAGGGATAAGTAAGTCTAGAATAGAACAATGACTCATGCTCTCCCTAATGTACCTTCTATCAATAAGCTCTTGAACCGGTCTTTGGAGTTCCTTAGTTTTCGTTAGGTTGAATCCATAGGCTAGTTTATTTGGTAATGACGCATATGGCAGTAAGTCAATGTGATGCTCAATACCCCTAACTGGAGGTAATCATAGGGCCAGACCACTAGGAAAGACATCCTCAAACTCTTGTATAAGAGGTTGATCTAAAGGATGCAAGGGTGTCTCTTCCTCTACTTTTTTCAACACAAGCAAGGCATAAATGGTCTAAACATTTCTTATGGAGCTATTAACTCATGTTTCATCAAAAACAAGGCTTTCTCTCTCGTGTTTCGCTCCCTATTTATCCTAATGCAAGGTTGGACTTAACTAGGGCATAAAGGATCCAAAGTATAACTATGACCTTTAACATTGAATGAGTAGGTGTTGGTCTCTTCGTAATGAATAACACTTTTATCAAACTGCAAAGGCCTACCAAGTAACATATGACAAGCATCCATAGGAACATCACCAAACACCTCATCTTTAAAGCTACAAATGGAGTAGGTAATTAGGGCTTGTTTAGTCAAATGTACTTCATTTTGCATTTTAAGCCACTAAAGTGAATGAGGCCATGGGTGCTAAATAGTAGTTCATTTAAGTTTATTAATGAAATGGATAGAAACTATATTAGTGCAGCTACCCCTATCAATAATCAATCTACATACCTGGGATAGCACACCTTGTCTGAAAGATATGTCTTCTCTAGTTTTCCTCCTGGGATCCCTCCATCATATACAAGATTCTTCTAAATTCAAGCATTTCTCCCATATTAAGCGCTTGGATAGCAACTTGTTCCTTCATTTCTTCATCCTTCTTACTTGTTTCTAAGTGGATTTGATCAATCTTTTCAATCTCTTTGATGCTGAGTGCTCTTCTGTTTGGGCAATTAGCTTGGAAATGACCAAACCCTAGGCATTTGAAGCATCTCTTACCATCACGCATCTTCGAAAACCCTTTGACAATTCCTAAAGTTTATCCTTGCTTTTATCCTCTTTTGGTGTGGCCTCAGAGTTAGGATGAGCAAAGGATTTACGTTGTGTGTTTGGCTAGGAATAAGAACCAAAGAAGGGTCTCTTGTTCTTGGATTATTTCTCAACTTCAATGGCCAATTAACACATATCCTTAAATGTCCTATACGGTTGCAACTTACCCTTTTCAGCAATGCTAGGATCAAGTCCTCTTAGGAACCCAGCCATAGTGTGCTTAGGTTCTTCTTCTAAGCCACTCTGGATTTGGAGTTTGTCAAACTCTCTTATTGAATTCTCCATACTCATTCATCCATACCTCAAGGGGTTGACCTTTAGGTAAAGGTCATGATTGTAATTATCAGGGATAAATCATTTGTGCATTAATTTATTTAACTTTGACCAAGTTCTAATCCAAGACTTTCCTTCTTTATTTCTTTGCTTCTTAATGTTTTTATACCACAGAGAGGCATACTTCTTGAGTTTAACAATGATGATTTTAAAGGCCTTTTCCTCATAATATTATTTGATTTCAAAGAATATCTCTAAGGACTGAACCCACTAAAGGTATAGATCCTGGTTCAAGTTGCCTTCAAATTCAGGAGGGTTAATTTTCGTGTCCCTCAAGTCATCAATGGGTCGTCTAGGAGGTCTCCTCCTCTTCCTTAAGGACTCATTATCTTATGAGGAAGATAACTTAGTGGAAGGGGAATTTCTCTTTTGAGAGCCATGGTTTCTTCTCTTCCCCCTCAAGGATCATCCCTTAAACTGGCTAAAACTTCTTCTAATCTGGTGGTAGTGTTGGCAACCTTCATGGATAAGGTTTGGATGTTTTATTTGAATTAGTATATAGCATTCCATCTACTCAACTCACGGTCTTGTTCTAGACTAAGTCCTCCAGGGACTTCAAGCAGGGGAGTGTTGCTTTCCTCTTCCCTGAACATGGATGGCCATTTACTAAAGGTTATTTTAAGAACATAGGTTCTTTTGTAGCTGGGTTCACGTTTGGGCTAAGTATAGCTCTTTATAGCTTTCATGAGACGTGGAATTAGAATAGACTTAGATTTTAAACCAATGAAACAGTAAGTTAAAACACTCACCAGGTTGAGCTCTAATATCATTTTAATGCGTGAGCTTAAGGAAAAACTCAAGCAATGTAGTATGCAATTTGGACAGTGAGCTTGACTATGAATAACAACGGAGTCTGGACTGAAAAAAGTGGATATGCAAGGGATAAAGGGAAGCCACTACCCAAGCTAGAAGAAGCATTCTGCCCTCTAAACTCTAAAGGCAATGCCCACTGTCGAGTTTAGATTAAAGGAAACCACTCAATTAAGCCCTCAAAATAGATTGTTCAAGTGAGATTTTAAGAGAAGTGCCTTTGAACACAAAGCTTAAGCTTTTTCATTCATGAAATCTAATTATAACAAGTAGCTAAGGAGGCATATATACCCGTCCCCTAAGCATCCAAGCAAGCAGGCAGGTTCCTTCACGACTAGGAAACCTTAATCAAGCTTAGCTTAACTAAAATACAAAAGAAGCTTATCTCAAGCTAATTAAAAAGTGTGAGTTTACTAAATACATGATGTTTAAACTTAACCCATGCTTGAACAAACTTAATTAACTCTAAGTAAGTCACTAGCACATGGGAGAGAGAGAAAAGGTAAGTTGCTGCAGTTTACTTTATAGCAAGCCAATCATAATGCAAGTAAATCTCAATCTCCCTCCTAATTGGCTAACTTGCCTTCCCCCTACAAAAGCCCTTATGGTGATGTCTTTGGTTGTCCAAGTTGTTAAGTGATCATGGAGGTAGGTCACAAAACCCTCCACCATAAGGAAGAGTAATGTAAACTCAAAACAGTTTAATTTGGCTTACTTCACCTGGTTTAATACTGAAAATGATCAAGTTGGTTCCCCGGCCTACACTTAACTCAAAACTTATTTTAATGCACAGATGGGTTCTTTATGATGTCCGTAAGTATCCCAAATAAAGAAATCATCCCTAAATTAGGTTTCGGTAAGAAAACTAACCAGAAAGTCAAGTTAGGTCAGAATAGGGGCTAAACTGTAATAGTAAACTGCATCTACCAGAAACCCCATAAAGAACTTGACTTGATCTTGAATTCTCTGCATGGCTTACTACTTTAGGATGTTGGCTATCATACTAAGCAAAAACTATCGGTCCTAAATTACGTTTTAGGTGGTGATCTCTCCTAATCTTCCGAAATAGGAAGAAAGAGGGCACTTTTGCAGGCCTTGTTTGTTTAGACCAATGTATTAAAAAGCATAATACTTACGCTAAAATTGAGTTTCCTCATGAAAACTAGACACCTTAGGAAGTTGAACAAAGTATGACTTGTCCATAGGATGTCTTGGAAACTTCAAGGAACATGCCATCCAAAACTATACTCAGTTCTGGATTTGAACAGGAGAACGAGGAGTGAATCTGAGTGATCAATGCTTGCTTGCCTAGGTCTTCCTTGGCTTAATTATTACCTTGGTCTTGATCTAGATTTTGGGAAATCTCTAGGGTTCCTTACTCTGCATCAGTACCTTCTCTATTCACTCTTACCTAGTAACTGTGTTATTGGATTATGGGGCTAGCAACTCTTTTGTTGCAACTTGTATTGTTGATAAATTAAAGTTAGTTCATTCCCTTGGATCACCTACTATATCTATGGGAGACACAGCGAGGTGTGGGAAGTTGTTTCGAGGATGTCCCATCCTAATACCTAGCCAAGAATTTATATCTAACCTGTTTGACTTAGATTTGACCGATTTCAATGTGATTTTGGGTCTAGATTGGCTATCAAAATATCATGTCCAAATAGATTGCCTTGTGCAGAAAGCTACCTTAGAAGGCTCTAAAGGGGATAGGGTAGTGCATAAAGTGGCCAACCTAAGACTAGGGGTTAGGTTAGTCTCTACCCTAAAGGCACACAAACTCTTGAACCAAGGATACGCTGATTATCTAAGTAATGTGGTTTAGTCAATAGCAATTAAGCCATTAGTAGAGAGTATACCAATATTGTGGATTTTTGTATTGACTTAACCCTAGAAGCTACTCCTATTCCTAAGGCCATATAGAGAATGGCCCTAGTAGAGCTTAAATAGAAGACCCATCTTGATCAAGTTTTAGAAATGGGGGTATATTAGGCCAAGTACATCACCTTGGGGAGCAACAGTGCTATTTGTGAAGAAGAAGGATGGTAGCTTGTAGCTACACATTGACTATAGGAAGTTGAACAAAATTATCATCAAAAATTGATATATCCTACCTCAAATTGATGATATCTTTGATCAATTACAGGGAGCTGCAACCTTCTCGAAGATAGACATCAAATTCGTCTATCACCAACTTTGCATCCAAGATGAGGACATACAAAAAACTGCTTTCAATACCTGACATGGGCATTTCAAATTTGTTGTGATGCTCTTCAGACTCACCAACACCCCAACAACCCTTATAGATCTAATGAATTGAGTCATTAAGCCATACTTAGATAAGCATGCGGTAGTGTTCGTTGATGATATATTGGTGCATTCAGAAACACCAAAAGAGCATGCTTAACATTAAAGGACTGCCTTCGAGGTGCTAAGGAAAAATGAACTATATGGAAACTTGAAGAAGTGTGAGTTTTGGCTAGAGAAAGTAGCTTTCTTAGGTGATATAGTGTCTAGGGAGTGAGCCCACAAAAGATAGAGGTAATTATCAAGTGGTCTGCACCGAAAAATCGATAGAGGTATGAAGTTTCCTAGGACTAGTGAGTTATTATCAGAGATTTGTACAAGATTTCTCGAGGATAGCAATGCCTCTTCTCAATTTAACTAGGAGAATGATGAAGTATAAGTGGATAGGAAGATGTGGGGAAGCATTCTAAGGACATAAAAAGAGACTCATGTCTACACCCATATTGGAATTGCCATGTGGAACTAAAGGGTTTGTGGTATATAATGTTGTATCTCATAATGGTTTGGGGCATGTGTTACTCTAAAATAGATGGGTTATAGCGTATGTGTTGCCGCAAATGAAGACCCATGAGACGAACTATCAAACTCAAGACCTAGAACTAAAAACAATAGTCTTTACTCTCAAAATCAAGAGGCATTACTTGTATATAGTGCAGTGTAAGATCTTCACCAATCTCCAGAGTCCCAAGTAGCTTTTCTCTCAAAAGGACTTGAACTTGAGGCAAACAAGGTGGCGACAATTTCCCAAGGATTATAATGTACACTTCCAATATTAACCCAGAAAGGTACATATAGTCACCGATGCTTTAAGTCATAAACCATACCCTCCTCTCAACCAGTTGCTCTCTACACCGTTAGAGTTGTGTGAGGAGTTTAAGAGGTTGGAGATCAATATTGTAGTAAAAAAGGCGAAATCATTGCTTTTTATGATGGAAGTATAGCCCACACTCATCAGGGAGATCTAAGGTGCCCAAGAAGTTGACTCATGACTAGTGAGGTTAGAGATGCAGGTGCTAGAAGGCAAAGCCCTAGGATTCATGATCCATGAGGAAGGGACTATAGGTTCTATAATAGACTGTGTGTCCCAATAGTGGACGCGCCTAAGAGGAAGATTCTAGATGAGGGTTACAATACTGCACATTCAGTACATCCTGGTGGGAACTGTACAAGGACCCCAAGCAAACTTTCTAGTGGAGCAATATAATATGAGAGGTAGTAGATTACGTGTCTAAGTGCTTGACAGGACAACAGGTAAAAGTGAAGCATCAATACCCCACAAGACTCGTGCAACCATTGAAGGTCCCTAAGTGAAAATAGGACTAATTTTTAACGAATTTTTAATGGCGCTACCGAAAACACGGGGTAAGAATAACACCATTTGGGTGATTGCCAGCAAGTTAACCAAGTCCACCCATTTCATAGCCATGGAAAATACCTCAGCTTTGGATCAACTTGGTTGCGCTTACCTAAATAAGATTGTTCACTTACTTTTGGTGCCTAGATTTATAGTCTCTGACTAAGACGCGAGGCTCTAAGCGGAATTTCGAAGAAACTACAAGAAGCATTCAGGACCAAGCTGAACTTTGACATAACATTTCACCCTGCTATAGATGGATCGACCAAGCGTACTACCCAAACACTAGAAGACATCTTGGGTATGTGATTTCTTAAGCTTAATGGTGGTTTAAGTCTTGGATTTTTACCTTTTTGGAATCCCTAAGATGTCTACTTTCAAGTCCAAGCATTGAATTCCAATCATACCCAGAAGAAGTAAAGAGATCAAGTCATTTTGTCAAACCTATCAGTTTTGGTCCAAAACTGCACGGTTAACTGTTTTAGTAGAATTACCCCACTTAAACATATTTAACCTTGATTTCTTTGTTGGGGTGGTTTGTACACACCATAAGGTTTTCCCCCATGGCCTGAAAACAAAATCATGCTCACTTTTTGTTGGGTTTACAGAAGTTAGAAAACCGGCCAAAAAACTGCCATGAACTCAGCAGCACGGTTGAAGTTTTCCTTCTCCAAAGGGTTTACTATCTCAATTACTGAGTGGCACATGTCCCAAGCTATCTAAAAGGCTAATAATCAACTTCAAAAAGAGTTGCTCTTGAAAAGAATGTCCAATGGGAGGCAAAGGCAGTAAAAGATGTCTCCTGAAGCTTGTTGGATAGCCGAAAACAAGAAGTCACTTTAGGGCTGGCCAATCTCTTTACTCTGCTAGATAAGCTGGTTGTATTAGGACTAAATAAGCGTGGTTATGTTGTAAACATCATGTATTAGCTTTTGTTTAATGTTTTTGATGTAATTTGATTAAATTAGAGTGTGATTAGTACACAGTTATCTCTAACCGTGTAATTAGGGCTAAGCTAATACCTCTCCTCCCTAGGAATGATCAATTAGATTTTGAATCAAAACCCAAGTTGAGAGCATTTGTGCTTTCGTGCTTTTGCACACTCAAATACTAAACTTTCTTATCCTTAACTAGGCTGGTTAAGGTGGTGTTCAAGTGTAGTCTTAGACTTGTTTAAGTGGCGTTTCTGTATCTTAATCAAGTTCAAAGGCCCTAGACCTTCATTTGGTGGTGTTTCTGTACCCAAATAAAGGTTTAGTTCTATCCATCTAACTTGTTTATCTAGACGAGTTTGAAGTTTACCAAGCTAGTTTTCAGATTGCAAATGCTTGTATTCTTGCTTTCTAGCTTTGTTTTCATTTAATCCTTTGAAGATACTTCAAGTTTATTTTCCTTTTCCGATTTAGAATCCTTGATTCTAAATACCATTCCTATCTCACGTGTTTGCTACCTCATAAATAGCCTATTACGTGCCACTTTCACTGGTTTCTCCTTGATTGTATTCCCTCTCGGTTATGAGCTTTCACTCTTAAATTGACTTTGAGCATTAGACCCTCGGGACATACATCATATTTGGTATCAAAACAAGTTTTATCTTGGCCTAAAGCGAACCCCCACACCCCCCAAAGCCACCTCAAACACGTTCTCAAACATAAACCTCAAACCGGCTATTTTCTGCCATACTTGGCAAAAAATCAGCACGACCACCCGGTGCGATTAAGCACGTCCGTGCCACTGTATTCCGTGTTGGTTCATTTGTTCTAGCAACCCATTTCTAGCATGAGTACTACAAGCATGACCTTAGAAGAGAGATTTGAAGCTTTGATGAAACAGAACGAGTTTTTGGCTAAGAAGATTCAAGAGGATGCACAAAAGAATCAAGAAATGAAAGCACAAAATGAGTACTTAAGAAAGCAATTGGGTTCAGTTTTGAAGCAAAAGCAAAAAATAAATGAAGAAACTCTTCAATCTAAACCTAGAATGCATGAACAAGTCTTTAGCCATGATGTTGAATCATCAAGTGAAGAGGAACCAACAATAATGGCAAGAGAAGAGCCATGGTTTCAAGCTAGTTTAAACGACTTCAAAGTGGAAGTTCCTGAATTTGAAGGCAAGCTTGATCCTGAAGAGTTCCTTGATTAGTTGCATACTGTTGAGAAAATTCCAGAAGACAAGAAGGTGAAGCTGGTTGCTTTAAGACTTTAAAATATGCTTCTCTTTAGTGGACTAATTTGTGTGCCAAAAGAGTAAGAGAAAGGAAGTCCAAAATCAGAACTTGAGAGAAGATGAAATCCAAGCTTAAAGCTCGGTTTCTTCCTTCTACCTGTGTTCAAGATTGCTACTCTCAACTCCACCATTTGAACCAAGGCAATCTAAGTGTAGAAGCATACACTCATGAGTTTGAAAAGCTTGTAATCAATTGTGATTTATAAGAACTAGAAAAACAAACAATTGTTAGGTAGTTGGGAGGTCTTGATCCTAGGTATGCTAATATTCTTGATTTATAAGCCTATACTTCATTTGATGAGGTATGTGTGTTGGCTCACAAGGTTGAGCAGCAAAAGAAGAACAAATAGCTCCCAAGGCATGAAAATCCAAAGCCCTCACCATATGACGAAGCCGTGAACAAGGGGAGTTCACCGTACACCCCTAAACCCACAGCTTCCACTTCCCCTACTCCACAAAAAAGCCAAACTCCACAAATAGGCCTACCCCCACAACCCTCACAAAAACCCCTTCCTAAAGGTGTTCAAAGATGTTTTAAGTGCCAAGGCTTTGGCCACTTAGGATCAGATTGTACAAACCGAAGGTATGTTACCTTGGCTGAATGGAAGGCAACAGAGGAGGTCGAATTAGAGGAGGAAATTGAAGAGCACAGTGAAGATGATCTTGAAGAGATAGTGGTCGAGGCAGATGAAGGAGAAATGCTCACTTTCAACACCCACCATCCACTAAGAAGCAAAGAGCATCTCGGTCTCCTTATCACTTTTTATGAACAACCAAGCCTTTCCCCCACTCCACCCATACCCCAAACACTCAAACAAACCTTCTGTCAATTCATTCCAGAACCATTACTAGAAGCTCCTAATTCTGAATTAAGAGCATGTGAAGAAGTGGTTTGAACCAAGTCCCAGGAGTCCCCACGTCCATCATTCCAATTAGCAAGGGGAAAGAAAAGAAAAGAGTCTCTAAGTTCAAGGGAGACTTATTTGATTGGCTGATTTTATTCCAGCCAAAATTAAAGCAAGAAGGGAACGTAATTACCTAATCTTATTTGTGGACAAATTTTTTCAATAAGGGGAGGATGATGGAGGTCACTCCATGCCCCTTGACTTAAAGAAGCAAATCAAGCTAGGTAATTTCATTTTGCTGCCCAAAGGATGAATAAATCATCCTAATTTTGTTTAAGGATTAAAACTGCAGGTCACAGATTTAATTCCAGCAGCCAACCTATTTTTGTGTGCTTAATTCCTTAAGCCTCCTTGAAGTTTAAGTCTAATACTTTTCATTAGGATTGAATTTCAGGAAGTCATCTTTGTACTAAAACAAGTTTCATCCCATTTGGACTTCATTTCCCAATTCAAATTAGCAAGTAAACCCAAGATCTACAAACTACCCGGTTCAACCAGAATATACCCGATTTTGCGTATGTGATTTCTTAAGCTTAATGGTGGTTTGAGTCTTAGATTTTCACCTTTTTGGAATCCCCACGATGTCTACTTTTAGGTCCAAGCATTGAATTCCAATCATACACAGAAGAAGTAAAGAGATCAAGTCATTTTGTCAAACCTGCCAGTTTTGGTGCAAAACTGCACGCTTAAATATTTTAGTAGAATTACCCCACATAGACATATTTAACCTTGATTTCATTGTTAGGGTGGTTTGTACACACCCTAAGGTTTTCCCCCATGGCTTGAAAATAAAATCATGCTCACGTTTGGTTGGGTTTACAGAAGTTAGAATACCGGCTAGAAAACTGCCATGAACTCAGCAGCACGGTTGAAGTTTTCCTTCTCCAAAGGGTTTATTACCTCCATCGCCAAGTGGCACACGTCCCAAGCTATCTAGAAGACCAATAATTAGCTGCAAAAAGAGTTGTTCTTGAAAAGAACATCCAATGGCAGGCAAAGGCAGCAAAAGATGTCTCTTAAAGCTCATTGGATAGCCGAAAAAGGAGAAGTCACTTTACGGCTGGCCAATCTCTTTACTTTGCTAGATACGCTGGTTGTATTAGGACTAAATAAGTATGGTTACGTTGTAAACATCATGTATTAGCTTTTGTTTAATGTTTTTGATGTAATTTGATTAAGTTAGAGTGTGATTAGTACACGGTTATCTCTAACCATGTAATTAGGGCTAAGCTAATACCTTTCCTCCCTAGGACGGAAAGGTTAAAGAGTGTGCTTGCTTGGTTTGCTGCTTGCTAGGCTATTTTATTTAAGGATCACATGGCCATGTATGAAATGATCAAACAGAGTTTGAATCAAAACCCAAGTTGAGAGCATTTGTGCTTTCGTGCTTTTGCACACTCAAATACTAAACTTGCTTATCCTTAACTAGGCTGGTTAAGGTGGTGTTCAAGTGTAGTTTTAAACTTGTTTAAGTGGTGTTTCTAAATCTTAATCACGTTTAATGGCCCTAGGCCTTCATTTGGTGGTGTTTCTATATCCAAACAAAGGTCTAGTTCTATCTATTAACCTTGTTTATCTACGTAGGTTTGAAGATTACTAAGCTAGTTTTCAGATTACAAATCCTTGTATTCTTGGTTTCTAGCTTTGTTTTCATTTAATCCTTTGAAGATACTTCGAGTTCCTTTTCCTTTTCCCATTTAGAATCCTTGATTCTAAATACCATTCCTACCTTACGTGTTTGCTATCTCACAAACAGCCTATTACGTGCCACTTTCATTGGTTTCTCCTTGATTGTATTCCCTCTTGGTTTTAAGCTTTCACTCTTAAATTGAGTTTGAGCATTAGACCCTCGGGACATACATCAGGAATGCTATTCAAATCTCTTTTGAGTGCATAGTTTCTTTGTCAATTAGAAAAGGCTATAAGGATGAGATATGGTGTGATGTGATTCCTATGGATACCTGCCATATTCTTTTTGACAGACCATGGTCATTTGATAGAGCTGTCTTGTATGATGGTAGGTTAAACACCTACACTTTCACTAAAGACCATAGGAAGATCACCCTTATACCCTTCAAACCCTCTCAAATCCAAAAACCCAAAGACACCCATCAACTTGATGTTTTCCTCGCTACCCTTCATAGATCATAGTAGCATAAGTTTTATCGACCTCAAGAGTTGATCCTATTTATCCTTGAGCCAGAAAACGCCCCTACTCACTATCCATCCCCTACTACGTCCATTATTATTTAAGTACAAACATGTATTCCCCTCTGAGATACCCCCTAGATTGCCCCCAAAAAGATCAATCCAGCACAAAATAGACCTTCTTCTTGGTTCTGTCTTGCCAAATAAGCTAGCATACAGAATGAACCCCTAAGAAACCAGTGAAATACAAAGGCAATTGGATGACTTGCTGGCTAGAGGTATGATTAGGGAAAGCCTTAGTTCCTATGCAGTTCCAGCCTTGCTAGTACCTAAGATGCATGGAAGTATGAGAATGTGTATAGACAGTAGGGCCATAAACAAGATCACCATCAAGCATTGGTACGCCATTCCCAGATTAGAGGACCTCCTTAAGGAGCTACATGGGTCTACTATATTCTTAAAGATTGATCTAAGGGGTGAGTACTGCCAAATCAGGATATATGAGGGTAATGAATGGAAGACAACCTTTAAGACCAAGGGTAGGCTTTATGAATGGTTGGTGATGCCCTTTAGCTTAACCAATGCACCCAGCACTTTTATGAGGTTAATGAATGAGGTGCTTAACCCCTTGATAAGAAGGTATGTAGTTGTGTACTTCCATTACATCCTGGTATACCGTTGGAATGAGGAAAATCATGCCCATCATCTGCATCAGGTGCTCTAGATTTTGGCCCAAGAAAGTTGTATGGCAACCTGGAGAAGTGTCAGTTCTTTACCCGTCAAGTTATGTTTCTTGGATACAAGGTTTCATCTCAGGGAATCCAAGTGGATGAAGATAAGATCAAGGCTATTAGAGACTGGCTAGTACCTTTATCCAGCAGGTTAGAAGCATCTATGGTCTAGCTTCATTCTAGAGGAGATTTGTGAGGAATTTTAGCTCACTCATGGCTCCAGTCACTAAGGTTCTCAAGGGCAAGAAATTTCAATGGACTGAATCTGCTAAGCAAGCCTTTGAAATCATCAAAGAGAAGCTCACCAGTGCACCTATTCTTACTCTCCCTGATTTTACCAAGGTCTTTGATGTGGAGTGTGATGCTTCTTAGGTGGGGATTGGAGCTGTCTTAACTCAAGAAGGAAGACCTGTGGCCTACTTCAGTGAAAAATTGAGTGATGTACGGAAGAAATACTCCACCTATGATAAAGAGTTCTATGCCATCATTAGGGCATTAGAACATTGGAGGCACTACTTGATTGGTGGAGAGTTCATCTTACATTCAGATCATGAGGCTCTCAAATTCATTCAACGACATCATAAGCTAAACCCTAGGCATGCTAAATGAGTTGACTATCTGTAGTCCTTTCATTTCATGATCCACCACAAGTTGAGAAAGCTCAATAAGGGTGCTGATGCCCTCCGTAAAAGGTACTTGTTACTAACTATCCTAGACTCTAGAATCCTTAGATTTGAGATTATCAAGGAACTATACAAGGGTGATGACGACATCAAGGAATTGTGTGAGAAGTGTTCCCCCCACCCCCAAGGGCCATTCTAGCTAGATTAAGTCTTCCAACTCAAGGGAAGTAGGCTGTGTATTCCAAACAGTGGGATCAAAGAGTTATTAATTCAGGAGGTCCATGGAGGGGCCTTGGCTGGTCATGTTGGGGTTGATAAGACATGTTCTATGTTTAAAGAGCATTATTTTTAGCCAAAAATGTCTAGGGATGTAGAATAGTTTGTCAAGAGGTGTTCAACTGCCATCTAGCGAAGAGTCATATGCTCCTTCAAAGCCTTGACTCCCCTCAGCCAATTCCGCAAGCACCTTTGGATGATGTTACCCTGGACTTCATCATTAGCCTACCTAGAAACTAGAGGAGTAAAGGCTCCATCATGGCGGTGGTGGACATGTTATCAAAAATGGTACATTTTATTCCATGCTATACCACTTATGATACATCAAGAATTATTTAACTGTACTTTAGGAGATTATAAGGCTGCATGGTGTCCCTATGAACACGGTATCTAGCAGAGACACAAAGCTTTTAGCCATTTTTGGCTCACCCTTTTGAGAAAAATGAAAACCTGCCTCAAGTTTAGCACCACCTACCACCCTCAAACTAATGGTCAGACTGAGGTGACCAACAAAACATTGGATACCTTGCTTAGGATACTTGTG
>NCQV01155490.1:2226-12960 GCA_002740545.1 Lophocereus schottii
CTCGGAGTGCAAAAAAAAATATGTTTCATGGGTATACTTACACACTATATCTACCATAATAATTAAGGGTGTGCAAATCACATAATAATCATATGATTTTGTATCATTATAAATTAACACTGATTAACATAGCTTTTGAACAAGATCATGATTAATTTTGAAAATTATTATCCCAAGACAAGATAGTTTATATATATATATATATATATATATATATATATGATTTGAAATTAAAAAAATAGCTAAATCACATGAGAGAAAAAAAAAGTTTACCCTTGTAATATGACTGTGTAAGCTAGACTAATTAAGATTTTATGAAATGAAAATGTTACAATGAATTTCGATGAGTTGTTGTCACTTTTAATTTGTACAATGTACAAATTTTGTGTTAGATAATTCTTATTATGTGATGTAGTGAGAGATTACTAATGACCTTAAATTGGCAAAGTAAAACCATGCAATTAGATAGAATTGCAACTCTAATTTACTATATTCATTTTACAATGACAAACTTAACTTTATACAAATTCGTATAGAGTGATGTTAGAACTCGAACGTGCAACTATAATGATATTCCAATCGAAATAACTACACTTAGTATTCTAATAAAATAAAAGGAATAATAAAGAGAAAAAGAGTCAAAAAGAGCATCAAGAGGAAATTAATTCCTATACTTGGAAACTTTAGACCTATACATTCACGCCTGGTTATGTGGTGAAAGTTGTAGAAGTATACAAAAATCTAGTTTTAAATTATTTAAATAGTAAATAAGCGACCGACACTCATCTGCAGGACACTTGTCGAAGTAAATACAAGACTGTATTCCTCAAATGTACATGATATGTTTTCACTTTCAACTAAGGAATAAAATTTTGAGAAGTATAACTATGATATATCATAAAGTATAGATTTTGGATAGCTTTTAGAATACAAACATTTCGAATTAATTTAATGCAGAAGGCTTTGTTGGATGATTTTTCAGATGTTGCTATTTTGAGAGAACATCGGAGTGCGGCTGGGGTGGGTTGCTCCAAGTGAGGAAGGCAAAATTATTGACATTGGGATTAAATACATAGGAGGAAAAAAAATACAACTAAAAATAGCATAAGTTGAGACAACAAGATTTGCACTGGGTCATTAACTAATGTGCTGTTTGAACCGTGAAAATTTTGGTGATAAGAAAAAAATTGGGAAGATAACTTTTTTTCTTGCGTTTGGTTTAGATAAAATCACAAGGAAAAAGTATATAGAAGGAAATTAGATGAAAAATTTGCTACAAACAAGTGATAAAAATTTCCTTATAAAATTCTGAAGAAAGTTTGGAAGAAGTTTCCAAAAGAATTTTCGACCTCTTCCAACCCATATTGCCTAGATGATATAAATATGATTCAAGTAATTTATCAACATTCAAATTTCTCATCCAAATTCATGTATTTTTTTTCTCAATCCAAACAAGAATAAAAAAATCACTTTCTCCCTGCTTTTTTTTTTCCTTTATATTCTTTCCATCAAATTTTCTAAAGACCAAATGAAGCCTACAACAAAGGGTGTTGTAATGTAATAATGGAATTTTCCCTTTTGCTTTATGGTTTATAAACAAGTAGCCAAAATAAAAGGCAGTCTGGTGCACAAGCATCCTGCGTTCACGCAGTGTCTGAGGAAGGGCCGCACACCCAATGGGTGAATTGTAGGCAGCCTAACCTGACTTTGTCAGTGTATGATTCAACGGCTCAAAGCCGTGACCTTTTGGTCACACGGAGACAACCTTACCGTTGCTCCAAGCCGACCCCGTGACCTTTTTTTTTTAAAAGCCAATATAATGGCACATTTCACAGCTAAACTGGATGCTCAACATGGAAATGTGCTGTGCTTTTGCGTTGATTTTTCATTTATGTAGTGTCATTTCCTATCGAATTTTGACCTAATTGATTAATTACATAATTGGTTTTCCATTGTTTCTTTTTCAACCAAAAAAAAAAAAAACACCCTTATAATTAGACACTCTCTTACTTGATCCCTACAATCTCTCCCTTCTCCTCAAAATATTTGCAAAAACTACCATGCAAATTATAATTCAAAGTCCAACACTGTCACTCTCTCTCTTCCTAGTCCCGGCAGCTCCATCGACCCCCCCTTAATCCCCTCTCTTGTGCGAGCTGACTTGGCACTGAATGCTACAACTATTATCCAACTAGATTTGTGTGATGCAACTCATGTTATCTCTGAGTTCATGCAAATCGAAAATGACAGATTTACACTGTTCATCGAGTTTTCCAATACCTTATAGATCTTATGGGCGTGATATTTTACTACATGCAAAAAATGACCTTCAACTCTATATATGGTGATTCTAATTAGAGACCACATTCATGGACAAGACGGTCCTTGATTCGGGGTTTTCCTTCTCTTTGGAATGTCACTATTTTATTCCAGAACCAAGAAGCAAATCATAGTCTACAGATCACTTGCAAAAGTTGAATGTAGGTAAAGGGTTGTTGCAACAAGTGAATTGGATTGGATAAAGTCCTCGGAAGCAATTTGCCACAAAAAGGTCATACAGCTTTCATGTGGTAGTCAAAAAAATATTTGCACGCAAAGAGCCAAGAGCTGGGTAATAGGTCGTATCGGGTCGGGTTCATGTTCGTGGCGAGCTTAAATGGGTTAAAAATTCATCGACTTGAACCTAACCCGTTTATTAAACGAGTTGAAAAACCTTGACCTGTACCTATTTAATTTTTAAACGGGTTGACCCGCCTAACCCGTTTAAGATAAACATGTCAGGTTCAGTTGCCTAATTAATTATTTACACATTCAATATTTTCAATTAATAGTTAATTACAGCGTTAAAAATTAAGTTTACATATCACATTAAATAATTACTCTTTAAAATTTCCCTGATTCATCATAATTCACAATTTTTAAAAAATTTTATATTCTTAATTATCTAATAAAAAGTAAATTGATAAATGACAAATGAAAAAATGAGTTATCTTATTTAATTCAGTTAATTAAACGGGCTAAATAGGTACCTTTTCGTGTCGGGAATGTCAACCTGAACCTAGCCAGTTTAATTAAACGGGTGTCAACCCATTTAATTAAATGGGTCGAAATTTTGTACCCAAACCCATTTAACTTCGTGTCGGGTTCGGGTCGGGTTAGCTTTTCCTAACTGTAAAAGAGCCTCGTGTTTCACAAACAAACAAACGCATATTGAAATTAATCACGTTGTTCATCAAACACTTCAATCGGTAAAATCTCGCACTCTCTTATATTGCTTCAAAATCACAATTAAATAACATTTCCACAAAAGTTCCTTCGGGAACATCCAAGCCTTAAAGCGACCTCCCTTGAACCTTTATGAGCACATGCATGTTAAGTTGTTTCTACAAGTCAATCTCTTTTTTAAAGACGTTTAATAACACTTTCAAGCAAATCTCAAATTGAGAATCAATTAGATATTCAAGTGCATCTTTAAATACAAGATCAATACTGACGATCCCCTAAAGAAACCCATACCTAAGCACTAACGAGTAATATAACACCCGGAAAAAACAAAATAAGTCATAAATCCCCAAATCGCCAACTAATTAGACACACAAGTATGAAAAAAAATGAGCTATCTACACTAGCTAACAAATTGCCAAAGCAAGAGCCCAAGCGTCAACATATCGCAGCCACACATAAAGATAATTACTTTGGTGGATAATAAGGAGACTAAATTGAGAGTCAAACATGAAACAAAATTCCACACATCAACAACAAAGAACGCCTGAGCCAAAAGATAAGTAGCACTCCAAACCTTGAACAAAAAAGGCCTTTACGAGTTTCTATGCTCTAAGTTTGATGACTTCAGTTGCTCACTTGTATGACATATCATGAGTAGCGTTAAGTTGTTAATGGTCGAACTGCACAACCTGAACAAACTAAAACTAAGAGGTTGACAATAGCAAAGATGAAATAGATGAAGAAAAGAAGAAGATAAAGGGAACAGAAAGTTAAGGACAACATCTAAATCAACGTTACCAGCTCAATTGAGACAAAAGTGTCGAAAATTTTAAAAAGTAGGTTCCATAGTAAGAGAGATAAGAAAAATTACGTGCATGACGGAATAAAATAATAAACTCGCACCATAAACTATATACTTGTGTGGAAACCTTTATGAATTCGTTTAATTTTACAAGATTTTTCCAAAAAACCAAAAAAAAGTTATGCTCCAAATTACTCATGATATTTTTCAGCCCTGATTGTTTCGCACCGTTCCTAGAATTTGATCCCCACTTCTCCCTTCCCCCCCTCCCCCCTAAAAGTGGCAAAAATCCACCGCGAAAGTTACATTTCGAAGTCCAACGCGGACTTCGCTCTCCTCTGCTCCCGCCCGCTGTTCTCCTCTTCACTCTCTCTCCTGTACGAGTTGACTCACCACTGAACTGAGTGCTACAGCTGGTGAGTATCGATTTCTTCGTCTTCCATTTTTGGATGCTTCGCCTGTAATTGAAACCCTAGAACTGGCTCAATTCGGTCGTTTTTGCGGAATTCAGTCCAATTTCGTTTCAATTTTCCAGTTATCTCAGGGTTAGATTGCTGCTTATTTGGTACCGATTGGCTTGATTTTTAAGATTGCTTGTAAGTTTTTGGTTGAGAACTTTTGGTCGTGTTCGTGTTTGATTCTCCTTTTGTTTGACTTGCAGCACAGTTTCGGGACTGTAATCATGCACATAAAGCAGGTAATTAGCGCCCTAAATGAGAACTGTTGGTTTCTGATAACTAGTCAGATTAGTGGCTTCCATTGTTACTTTTCCCTGGATTTAGTCGTCTTCCCGGCTTCTTCGTAGGTTATTATTGAAGGGTTTAAGAGTTACAAAGAACAAGTTGCCACTGAAGATTTCAGTTCCAAAGTCAATTGTGTGGGTAAGGGTTCTTATACATCATTCTAGTTGTTTTTTAGAATAGCTTTGTCAGGGTTGCTTTCTTAGCTGTTAGCATATTTTTCTTGCTGCAAATGTAAATTTGATCTTTCTTTGCCTGCTGCAAAATAAGGGACCGAGCCACTATCCAGTGTGATGCCTCCCTTCGGTTGCAGTGCCATAGAGGAACATCTGTTGTTTTCTTTTTATGTAATGGAGGATAGTGGACAGGGGATCCCATTTGGGGATGTATTTGCGTCGGGGAACTTCAATGAGGATAATTTTTGGACACAGCTCTGCTTGAAGTTGGTGGTTAATTTTGTCATCATTTTGCTAATTACTGATGCTGGGCAGTGAATATTTCTTAGCAGATTTTAGGAATTCCATATGTTGGCTAGGTATTTTCACGAGGGACTATGGCTTTGAGTTCTGTATAAACTTATGGGTTATCAATTTCAAAGTCCTTTAGGTGAAATTTGAGGTAATAGAAGAATATTTAAGATATATGCAGCTGGGGCTTAAGCAAGGGGCACTGTGGTGGTAGGGATGCACTGAATACATTACAGAACTCTTTAGTGAGTGTACTGAGGCAAAGTCACCAATATAAAAACTATATCATGTAACAACAGTGCAAGTTTTTCCTGATGGCCTAAAACAGACATGATATCATTCTGTTTTGCATGAAGAATTGTAATTTGGTTCTGCCTAAAACTGGAAGGTACCTTGTACATTTAGCTGGATGAGTTACTGTATCTGGTTAAGGCTGGTGACGGACACTCTTGAAATGCTCCTACTAAGTTTGTTGTTCAGCACGAGGGGATGCAAGGTATTTGGATGTATGTTTGTTGTTATTTAATGTGTACTGCCAGTCAAGCAAAATGGCATAAATCTTGGTGTTCTTGCATCAATATTGTTGTATTTTTATCTGTTAGTGTTCTAAAGTTGACATCAAACTTTTATGGGTTCCCCATTTTCATGCAGTTGGTGCTAATGGCTCTGGCAAGTCGAATTTTTTTCATGGTAAGCTGTCTTCCTGCTTTTTGATCTGTACCGTTTACTTTCACTTGCTCTGTTTAATGTACATCAGTTTGGTTAAGCATTAATGGTTCAACAAAATTTCTGTATGTAGCAATCCGTTTTGTTCTGAGCGATCTCTTTCAAAACCTCCGCAGTGATGAGAGGCATGCATTACTTCATGTAAGTTCTGAATCATATTTTTGATTATATGTTGCGATTCTCCTTGAAATATGCTATTGTTTCTAGTCTCACACATGTAGCTCAACCTTTTAATGTTATACGTGACATGCTTGAATGCCAAGTGTGCTGGCCAAATTCTGTGCAATGCTGCTGATATGCTCTCTTTGAAACTAGTTACGAAAGTTTGCCTTTGGTAAAGTACCTTTCTAATAGAAAAATGATGAATATGCCCTATGACTTAACCAAAAAGAGGACATTAGTTTTCAAAGATAAGTTCTCCCTTACCCGTGGGGGAGGTTGGGGATTGAAGCCGTAGAGTTTCTTCTAGAGTTTCTTCCCATGATGAAAATTACCTTTCCGAGAAGGGGAAAAAAGCTTAAGCAAAAAGTTGCATTTTCCCAGTGGATACTGCAACTTGTATACTGATCATTTTATCATTGAAAAGGCATTCTTATAATCTTTCAGAAGTTATGCCGAGCTTGGCAATTGTCCCTTTGTTTGGTTGTGCAAGATGGTCAATGTCATTGGTAAGAGTATGCACAAACCTGAAAGCGAGAGTAGTTATCTATTTGATCATTGCAAAGCCTGGTGTATAGTGATATATTTGGCCCTGATTGAAGATTTGGGTTAAGGGTGGCATTGTGAAGGCATGCAAAGCCTGCACTACCTCAATCAAGATATCCCCAATGGTTTAACTATGTTTCTTTCTCTCCTTTGTAAATTACATTTAACAGGAAGGAACAGGACATCAAGTTTTATCCGCATTTGTGGAGATTGTTTTTGACAATTCAGACAATAGAATTCCGGTATGCCAATTGTCCCTGCTGGTGCTTCACCCCCCCTTGTATCGTCCCCTACCGCTCTTTCTGCTTTTTGACTTGTTCAAGGCCTGCTCTGCTGGCTAATCCTAATAAGTTGCCACCTTCAAGGCTTTGAGTGATTTGCAGCTCAATTTCTAGACTCCTCCCACAGTGTGCTGCTGCAATTTCTCATTATCTATTTATTTGTCTGCTCATTCCTGGATGGGGGGTGGGGTTGGTTTTTGTTTGGTGAACTGTAGCTGTGCCTGTCCTTCAGGATGCGCACCTTCAGTTACCAGAACTCGTTACATAATGGGTATGCGACTCTCTCACATTTGGGATTGCAATTCCTTCTTTAGGTTGATAAAGATGAAGTTCGCTTGCGGCGGACCATTGGGCTGAAGAAGGATGAATATTTTTTGGATGGGAAGCATATCACGTGAGACCATATCTGCTCTACATTCTTCCATGACTTCATATGCTCTTTCTTTTATCTTTCTGTGTCTCTCTTGGATTGCTTTTATTATGGTTGGTAAACCATGTTGGTCACACTGGAATGGTGCTGCAGGAAAACTGAAGTCATGAACCTTCTAGAAAGTGCTGGCTTCTCGCGCTCAAACCCTTACTATGTGGTACAGCAAGGGAAGGTGTGTTTCATTTGTGCAGTGGCTCAGATCTGAATATGATTTTAAGTGCATAAGTTCCTTAACATTTGTCTCTGGAATGTTTGCTTCATAGATACAATCATTGACAACCATGAAAGACTCTCAACGATTGCAGCTGCTGAAAGAAATTGGTGGAACTCAAGTATATGAGGAAAGGCGGCGCGAGAGTTTGAAAATTATGCAGGAAACTGGTGGGTCACGACTGAATTACTTCTGACTTATTGGTCGTGCTTTCCAATTCTGAAGTGTCTTCCCTTGACAACAGGAAGTAAAAGAAGACAGATAATTGAAGTTGTTAAGTATTTGGATGAACGGTTGAAGGAGCTGGATGAAGAAAAGGAGGATCTAAGAAAATATCAGCAGCTTGACAAGCAAAGAAAATCTCTGGAATACACCATTTATGACAAGGAACTTCAGGATGCTCAACAAAGGTTGGCCAAGGTTAGCATTTTGTTTGAACTTGGATAGTCCTGTTTGGTTTTTCTGCTGGCTTGTTTTCCTCTTGCTTTTACCATGCAGGCCTACTTGACCATATCTGTCTATTGAGACATAAACATGAACTTCATCGTCTAATACAATTTCCTTATCTCTCTGCACCATGTCTATTTTTTCATCTGACTTGCAATTTTGCATCCGTTCTGTTGTTAAAATTTTGGTTCCTATGCTAAATTGAGAATGAGAAGGAGGCAACAGCATCAAAGGTTTTTGTAAGCCGATGCTATAGTCCGCAGGGAAATAATTACGCTTTATGTTAAGATTAGTGTCAGAATTTGCGTCAAAGATAAAGGAAACAAATTGGCCTGTGTATACGTTCGTCTTTACTATGCATTCTTCTATCTTGATAGAGTTGTTACTTTCTCATTGAAGAATAGAAAAGGATATGATATGATTTTATATTGTTCTTGTTCTGCGTGTGATTGTTTTCTCTCATTAATTGCATTGCTAACTTACCTTTTGTGATTTTTAACAGGAGTTATTATGACTGTGATAGCATGTAGGCCATGGTTCTTGTTATCGGAATCATCATCGATATAGTCAAAATTTCAAAAGCCTGTGACGTGCATGAAAATAGATTTTCATCGTTGGAGATAAATTGCAACGTGATTAGAATTAATGAATGCTAGACCTGTAAGAGATAATGTCCATTTACATCTTATGATGTGAGAACTCTGTTTATGATGTTCCGAAGTTGTGTATAATCTCCTTGTCTTTGTTTCCTGGATAAAAATTTTCCATCGTATGAAGTAGGTTGTGTATAATTATTCTCTCTCACCTTTTCAAACTTAGAACAAGTGAATAGAATTAGCTACTTGGTTGGATATTGTCAGTAAATATTTTAATTAAGTCTTTTGGAGGGAGTGTGACTTGCATTAATTGTTGAGAGCCATACATTCTCTCATACTTGAGGTGACTTATCTTTGATTGACCTTGATTATTCTAGATGATTGCTTGATCTGGAAGTGTTGGATTTTTTTCCTTCTAGGTAGAAGAAGAGAGACACAAGGTCTCAGAGAAATCAACTAGAATGTACAACACTGTGCTTGAGTCTGAAGAGAGGTGTAAGGATTTAGACAAAGATTTTAAAAGGCTTACCAAAGAACTGCAACTGTTAAGCAAAGAGAAAATTGTAGTAGAGAAACGCCGTGCTGAAGCGATTCAGAGGAGGACACAACTTGAGCTTGATTGCAGGGATTTGAGAGAGAAGATTTCTAGAAGTTCCCGTACCCAGGTCATACTTTTCCCATCCCATTAATATTCTCAAATCTTGTTAATCTACGAATATTAATGTTAAATTTTTGCTTTGATATATGGTTGGAAATGGCATTCAACCAGTGAAAATGCTAATCAGTGACAACATTGAACTTCTGGCAAATCTATGAAACAAAATGTGAATTTTTGACAATGCCTATAGGATAGTTGGAGTGTTACGTTGTAATATCCTTTTTGGCAATAGAGCAGCTTTTTGAGGAAGGTTCTTTGTCATTCTTGTAGAAAGAGGCAGCCAGACAGCTTGAGAATGTGAAGCAGGAAATTAAAGAGTCCTTGGTGGAGCTTGACAATATTAAGCCTGCTTATGATGACTTGAAGATGCAGGAGGACACTTTGACAAAAGGGTATGTCTGATAATTGTCTCAAAGATACCTCAAACTTCTATGCTTGTTTGCTGTACTTTGTGAACCATTTTACAGTCATTTTTGTGACTATCGTAGTATTGTGGTCCTGTTTTTAACTATGATCATTGGCACCTGTTGCTCATTGATATTGGTTTGCAAATGTCCGATGCATTTGTGCCTTTTTAGTTCTGATAATAGGCATTGTATTGTTGTTGCCTTATATATGATATACGTATTCAATACTTGTTTGTGCGACTAACATAATTTTGTTCTGGTAATGTCCAGGATAATGGAGCGTGAAAAGCAGCTCAGTATTCTTTACCAAAAGCAAGGTCGGGCCACTCAGTTTCCAAGTAAAGCTGCCCGTGATGAATGGCTTCAAAAGGAGATTGATGAGCTGGAGCACGTACTTTCTACCAATTTGTCACAGGTGTATATTCTAGTGCCTTTAGCATATACATATGTAGATTTAGCAACGTAAGAGAAACTGAAACCAGCTTAAAATAAGATTTAGTTCTTATAGGGGAAAAAAGCCTGAGCAACAGTACCTGCTGACGTATGCCTCAGATAGGAGACTTAACAGTGTTTACTACGTAAATATGGCAAAGCTTGCTAATGCATCTTGCTGCGTATGCAACCATTGATTGATGGCCACGAAACGAGTTGTCCAATCCACGGTTCTTATTGATTTGGATGTAGGTAGAATGAGAAGGAAGAGAAGACAAAGAGGCAAATGTCGTGCAACTATGATGGTCTTTCTTCAGCATTCATGACCTGAATGTACTGTCGTTGCCAGTCTGGGTACTTTTGATCTAACATGAAGAAAGACATAAATGACCACTCAGGGACGCTTCACTGTTAGATCTATGTATTTGAGACTTCTTGAAGGAAAGTTTCTCCCACAGGAGTTTCATTTTGCGTTAGGCTTCCCCTCCACTCTCATTTGGAAGTCCTTAGCCCCTCGGAAGGTTTCTTTTTTTTGTTTGGGAGGCACGCATGAGAACATACTAACGTGTGATAACTTACAAAAAAGGGGGAAAGTTCTGGTGAATAG
>NCQV01155511.1:11497-28022 GCA_002740545.1 Lophocereus schottii
CGAATCAAACCCATCGTTGATGCTCACCTTCAACAAGTCACTCTCTTCCTGAATTGAGCCCTTAGTAGAAGCAACGAAGCCAAAGAGAGGGGCTCTAGCTACCCTACTTTTGCTGGCTTTATGTGTTGGAAGCACACCTTTATCCCCAAGGATACGACAATCGATCTCTTCAATTTGCTAATAGGCTTAGTTGCAGTTTCAAGAGTTGTGTGTTTACTGAATGGTGCTTCACCATCCTTTGCGGCGGGATTCAGGAATGTACCTGAATACTGTTGGTGCAAGATTCGCTACAACAACTAATTTCTTAAAGGAAGGATTCGTCGTTACTTGGCTACTTTCCTTCTCACATTATCGCAGTTGTTTGACATTACCATTGGTGCCACCGTTTGTCATCACATGGGTATCTTCATCACAACTTTTACCAGTAGAGGAGATAAAGGCTGGCATTATTACCTTCAAAGGAGCCCCTTCCTCAAAGAATCTCGCATCGGTGACACAAGATTTAGCCTTAGTAAATGGTTTACCATCACCATTTATCTTCTTCTCTCCGTCGCGGTAATACTTAAGGCATTGGTGCAAAGTTCATGCCAAGACCCCGTGCTTATGAAGCCAAGGCCGTCCTAGAAACAACTTATATGAAGTTTTTGAATCTATCACATGGAAAATAGATGTTGTGGACAGATCACCTATTGCCAACTTGAGGTGAATCATGCCGATCGCACGTTGACCCTCCAGGTTAAAACCTTGTATCATCATTTGACTCTTAGAGAGTTCCTTAACGGTAATCCCTAAGTCATTCATAGCAGACTTGGGCATGATGTTAACCGCCGAGCCACCATATACCAAGATGTGTTTGACTTTTTGCCCTCGAATATAGCCAGTGACAAACAACGAACGATTATGGGGTTTTGATCCAAGCAATAGATCGTCATCTGTAAATGATACAACTATGTTACAACTGGTGCACTGAGTTAGAAGCTTTCTAGGCTCTTTGACTTCTTTTACCTTGTCAGCATATGACTTTGTATGGCGCATGATAGCCACAAAGTGCTCACGCATCTCTTCAGGCAATTGAAAAATTTCTTTTAACTCATGCATTCGGGCAAAGCTTCTCAGATGGCGAGGACTCTATCACCTGTATTCGAAGAGGATGCCTTTTAGGGATCTTCTTCTACGTCTTCCTCGTCCTCCTGATCTTCAAGCTCAGAACACGAAGCCATGTTAATTGTAACCTTTTTAAAGAATTCCCTTGTGAAGAATTCTTCTAACGTGATAGGACAAGGGGTTCTTGTTCAAGCAGATTAAATGGTTGAACTTCATGCCTCTTACTAGAATTGGGCTTCTTCTTCCGCTTAGGGCATCGAGGTTTCTTATTTCTGGTGTGACTCTTTCTTTGACGGAGTGGGGGTAATTGAACCTGACTTTTCTTCCTAGGCCTTCGTCTAGTGATGAGCATCCATCCTTCATTGTCTTTATTAGGAACATCTGGCACATGCTCAGCCTCTATAAGTGTCGCTGGAACCATTAATGGAACCATTACTGGCTCAAAGCTTCCAAATTGTATGGTAACCAACTCTTCTCTCTCTTAAGAAGCCAAGTCACAACGCTCACACCAAATTGAAGTGCGATTGGTTTCAATTGCCTCATCCAAGTTTAAGACGATCGTTCCATCCTGAGCTAACTGCATAATACGCTCCTTGAGCATTATGCACCTTTCAAGAGGGTGATTAATGACCCAGTGATACCAACAATACTTCAGGTCATTAATCTTGCCTGCTTCTTCGGGGAATTTTGTCGGTGGTAACTCAATGATTCCCTTTTACAACAAGTCATCCAACATGCTTGATAAATCTGAGTCAGTGAACGGGTACTTCTTTTCTTGAAGCTCTTTCAATGTAAGGTGCTTCCTTCCAGCATCTTTCATTGATGGGTGTTATCTTTCGTCTACTCTTGATTTCCCTTAAATTTGAATCACTTCGCTTATAGTGACTGACATAGATTCCTTGGTTGAGCTCTTGGAAGACCTAAAATTTTTCTTAAAGTCATCCTTGTCCTTTTTTACTTCAAAAGTAGGGGAAGCTTTTCCACGGTGATTAGCTATCGTCATCTCCATATCATGTGCCTTAGTAGCCAACTCTTGGAAGGTCCTGGACTTGCTCATTTATTGGACATAAAGTAAGTCCCAATCCATGCATTGAGAGCACATCTCTACCACAGAAGTCTTAGATAACCAATCTTTACACTCGAGACTGAGCGAGCGCCAGCAATTGATGTAGTTAAGAACAGGTTCATCTTTCAAGTGTTTAGTATTTGTTAGCTTAGTCACACTAACAGTGCCCTGGGTGCTATAGAGCATATTGAGAAACTCTTGCTCCATCTGCTTCCAGCTATCAATGGACTCGGGTAGCAGATTGGTATACCAGTCGAACGTGATGCCCTTCAAATTCTGGATGAACTATTTCTCCAGCAAGTCACTGCTAGTGCCAGCGTTGTTACATGTCTCAATAAAGTGTACAACGTGTTGTCTTAGGCTATGTTTCCCGTCAAATTGGTTGAATTTAGGAGGTTAGTAACCATACAGCATACAAAGAGCATCAACCCTCTTCGTGTATGGTTTGATGTAGAGATGGCTCTTTTGCGAGCCCGCCCTTAGCTGAGGTTTGACAGCATTGGCAATCAAACTCCTGGATTTGTTCAGCAGTCATTGCACTTAGAGATGAGTCATTTTGTGGGTTGTTGGCCTTTTTTAACCTGCCATCATCCTTAGAAGCCTCTCTTCAAGTGGACCCGTTTTCATCCTCATTGCTACTTTCACCTTTGTTGGACAATGTAAGTGGCCCTTTGTCCGGTTTCTTCAGCAACTTAGAAATATGTTCCTCTTGGAGCTTGATGCGTGCATCTTTTTCTGCACTCTCCTTAGAGAGCCTTTCCAACGTGGCCTTCATGCTAGCGAACTCTTTTTCAAAATTGACAGCTCCTACCATCATAGCAGGCATGATGGCAGTAGGGCATGATTCAGCTTCAGATTGTGGAAGGGCTGCTTTCCTTAGTGATAACGCAGAAGAATTGCTGTTGTAATAATCTTCCACTTCAAAAAACAAAATAGAGATTGATGCTTTTTCTTCAATTCTTGAATGGCTTTCCCCTTAAGAGGGTCAACAGACGGAATTTTACCGACTCCGTCATGAACGTTAGAGTCAGCGCTGTCGGTCAAATGCAAGGATGCAATTGCAACGACTCTTTTTGTGACAATGGCTGCAGCTGCCCCCACCATCTTTCTTGTCACCACTCCAGTGGTTTTCTTACTAGAGGTGGTGTTAGAGTTGGAGGATCTTTGTTGAAAAATATGGATTTCTTCTTTAAAGGTGGAGAGGCGGCATTTCTTGTGGCCATATCTTCCTTGTGAAGAGTTAGTTAAAAATTTTAGATTTCCAAGAGAAGGAGATGAGAGGCAAAGATATCCTGCCGGGCTTGCCAGAAATCTGTAACTACAAGCTTCAAGTCTAAATTGAATTAAGATAAGAAATATGGAGCAAATTTAATTTTTGTATTTATAATAAAAATGGGTACAATCTCTGAATATTTTGTTACAAATGAACAAATTAAGCTCCTCTAATGCGATCTCTTCTTTATAACTTGATGGAGAGCCGAAATAGGTTGAATCTTGATCAAGTGTGTGCTTTAATCTCTAGAGTGAATGGCACGTTTTGATGTGCTTGTTGTCTCTTTGTACAAGGTCTTCTATGAGAGAGATTTCCTATTCCCCAACGAGGGGAAGGTGGAGCTATATTTATAGGGAGAAGCCTCCCTTCTTTTCCAGGGCTTGTGGATTAATAACCCTCTTAGGTCGATACATGGGCCTTGAACTTGGGTTGATGACTTGGGAGCCTATTTAAATTGATAACTTGGTAGTCAGTTGGACCACTGACTTGATACGTTTACCAGGCCGCTGACTTGAGGCTTTGTTGGGCCATTGACTTAGTAGTCATTTGGACCTAAATAATTAAATTAATTAATCATACTAGTAGATAATAATTAACTTAAATTATTTAGTGACATGGTACATATTTATTTATTTATTGTGCCTACAATGGGATATAACTATAACATTAACCCATCTCTTATTTGTTGTATTAGTTGTACTTCAACATCAGAATCCTAGCATCAAGACATTCCGTAAAGAGAAAATAAATTCTGCTCTCTAAAGAGCGCTATCTGAAAAGGGTTGTCTCCAAAAGCATGTGAGCAATTTCATTGTGTGGTTGGAGAATACAAAGAGGCAAAGGTAATTATACTACAGAGTTCTATACGATCATTTCAGTATACTCTTTTTCAAAAAATGATGTTTCCATGTCAACAAAGTAGATATCCATGGAAGACTCAAAATATTGACGTAAATGACCCTAGCGGTAGAGATGATGGCTTTGCAATTAAAGATAATTGTAAATCTTTCTATTTATTCTTCCCTCATTTGATGCCTTTGTCGCACAAATGTTTATCTTTTTTGTATTATCGTTATTATTATTTAAAATTAAAATTTTGGTTCTAGTATTTTTTGTAGCAAATATCTATGTTCTAATATCCAATATATAGAAATTACAATGTTTTGGTTTAATTTTGAAATTCTGTAACTATTCTAGCTATACGTTGTTCAAATAATTTATTTTTAAAGCAATAGGTATATGTAAAAACTTTTATTTGAGTGATCTCATTCCATCCAAATAATTACTATAGAGAAATTCACCTTAAAATTAAAATTTTAGTTTTTACAGTTCTTGTATTTTAGTAAATATCTATATTCTAATATCCAATATATGTGAATTACAATGTTTTTGTTTAATTTTGAAAGTGTGTAACCATTATGGCTATACGTTGTTCAAATAATTGTATTTTTAAAGCTAGTATATGTAAAGATTAATAATTCATATAGAGAAATTCACCTACATAGATATTGGTTGGATATTCCAACCTAAAAAGAACAGAACGTATTATATCCTTCTATTTGTTCTTTCCGTATTTGATGTATTTATTGCATAAATGTGTATCATTTTTGTATTATTGTTTATATTATTATAAATTAAAAGTTTTGGTCCTTAGAGTGCTCTGTTTATTTGTAGTAAATATTTGTATTCTAATTTTCAATATATTTATGTTACAATGTTTTTGTTTGGATTTGAAAGTGTGTAATTATTCTGGGTATAAGTTCAAATAATCTTATTTTTAAAGGTAGGTATATGTGAAGATTTTTCTTTGAGTGATGTAGTTCCATTAGCTAATTACTATAGAGAAATTCACCTACACATATATTGGTTGGATGTTTCAACCAAAAACGAAAAGAATGTGTTATATCCTTCTATTTATTATTTCCTTATTTGATGTATTTATTGCATTAATGTGTATCTATTTTGTCGTAAAGGATTGATATTTATGTTTAACATAGTTTAACATCGGGAGGGAAAGGCGAGAGGGATAGATGTTGGTAAATAAATCAAGAAAAGAACGATAACCATTTTGTCATAAACATGTCTTCCTCTAATCTTAGCACATTAATACACTGAAAGAAGCAAATTAAGAGTTCAAAAACATCTAAAACAAATATTAGTTTGAATTATGCAACTTCTGGGATTTTATCAAGATGCTTGGTATGCAGCGCCACTCACCTGAACGTAATTATGTGGCGGCACCAATGAATCCTCGTCTCCCTTTCTCTCTTTCTTTATCTGTAGCGTATACGCAAACTTAGGAATTAAATCAAAAAGTGCAAACCTAATTTTCCATAAAAAATATCGAAGCTTCATAATTGAAAGAAATTATAGTGTTATGACCTTTTCAATGTAAATTTTTTTTATTATTGTCTTGAGATATCTATGGTAGGAATGCAATTGTGAGCGACAATGTTACTCTTCTTCATCATTGAAAGGTTTGTGCGATTTAGCCTCTTATATTTAGTGGCCATGTTTCCTACTTCTTCTCGAAACACAGTTCTTTTGGTGTTCATTAATTTTGGGGAGCTCGTTAGTTTTGGAACTCATATGAGTTATAAAAGATAATACAATATAATTGAGAAGGAGGGATCGAGCTTGGAATCTAATGTATTTAGGACTTTAGTGTTAACCATTAGGTTAAAATTTCATTGGTTGGCATTTGTTAATTTGATATCCATATTCTTGTACTTTTTTCCGTTATTTTTAAATAAATGAGATATAGGAGAGATCCACGTCCATGTGAGGAAACATATTATAGGGGAGCAATGCAATTAAAAGGGTAACAATGAGATAAATCTCTATCTCTTTGTCTCCTCTTTTTAAAAGCTCCTGCATTTGATAATCTAATAAAAGATGTTTTTTTAATCACAATGTTAGTTACTTTCTTTCTTTTTTGACTTCTTAGAGAATAAAATATGTGATGGTGAGATTTCTCAACGCCTCTATTGATGGCTATACTAATTCTTCAACATAAAATAATTTTTATTAGCTTTCATATATCATGTGCATTATCCTGTAATGGAAACGATGTTTAAAAGGAGATGGGATGGCTTAATTAAAATGTGTAAAGTGTAGTGATGATAATCATGATATGTCCAGAAATAAATATTTAGGTGATGATATGACCAAATAAATTAAGTACGTAATTAAGTATATTATTTAATTTCAATTGGTTCTCCCAGTCCTCTCCCTCCTCTGCAACACGCTTTCTCTATCCTCTCGCCAGTCATTCATCCTTCCCACCGTCTCTCTCTCTCTAAATTTCTAAGGCTCCAATCGAGCATTAGTTGCACTTAGAGAAAAATTTCCAGGTGAACTGAAGAGGATTAGATGCAAACTCAATGCATTCTCTGTTCTTCTCACGCTTAATTTCTTCTTCCCACTCCCAATTTTCTTCTTCTACTACTTTTTTAGATCTATAAGTTAAATTCCCCCATTCTCTATTCTTCCCACCCCTAATTTTCTTCTGCCGATCTACTCTCTCAGTCAAACACCGCTGCATGGTAATTTTCTCTCTCCCCCTCCCCATTTAATTCTTAGTATGGTATGGTATCTCTTCAAACTTGTCGCCATTTCCTTTAATTTCCTTGAGATTTAGCACTTTATCCCCACATTCTCGAATTTTGTTCGATGTGTAGACATGTAATTCTATTGCTAGGTACGCATTTGTTTGCTGATGTTTGATTATATCATGATACTAAATTTTTGCTCATATTACTTAGATATATGCTGTTTGATTTCAACTTCTGATGAGAATGCTCTGGATCCCTAATTTTTTGAATCTGTAACTTGTTTAAGTTAAATTTTTAGTTTTTCAAGTTCATATTATTTAAGGTATCTAGGTTTTTTTTGGGGTTCCTTTTTCAGGTTTATATTATTTTGGATTGTGTTTGTTTACATGAATCAACAGTCTTGATGGAAACTTATGGCGTTTTGCTTAAGATGCATTAGTGCGATGCTTTGGTTGTTGTTTGAGTGTTTAGATGTTGGGTGTGTTTGGTAATAGAGGTTAGTGGTTTATAGCGATCAAAATATTATGAACCACTACTTAAAGTGTTCGGTAAAGTAGTGAATGAGATAGTGGCTAGAGGTTTATGTAGTGTTTTTTAAAAGCTAATGAAAGTAACTTTTTAAAACCTCTACGTAGTTGTTGCATTGTAAATACTTTTTATTTATTAAAAAACTTTATTTATTGTGTTCTTTTTAGTCATTTTATATAAATCTGCTATTTCTGCAGCTATCTTTACCAAATGTATTTATTTTAAATCGTTAGTTAAATTGCTAACCATTAATCACTAGTATGTCACAGCTAATCGTTAATAAAATCGCTAATAGCTAATAAACTAACTAACCATTACGAAAACAGTTAATTTTACCGAACACGCCTGTAGTTTAAGATATGCTGCTGACATATGATTCTTAATGTTGGGGCCAGAGGGTTTGAATATACAGTTTTCACAACTGTAATTTCTTTCGACATAAATTGATGGCATTTGTGTAATTTTCAGTTCACAAACATAGACCAAAATTTTGGATACACCCATCTCCGTGCGGGTGATCTTCTTTGGGCGGAGATTAAATCTGGTTCTGAGAATAGGTACATTCTTTGTACTGCCTAGAACCTATTCAGGAAAGTGATAATGATAAGTTTCTGATCGATGGTTTTCCAGGCAATGAAGAGAACGATCTTGTGTTAGGTGTATGTGTCTACACCAAATTAAATGCTCAATAAGTTGATTTCAGATTACCAACATTAGTTTTGGAATGTCATCTTAAGCTGATAGATCACAAACATTAGAAAAAGAAATTCATCTATTCATACTTGACCTAATGTTACTAGCATAGCTATTGTCTTATACTTTGGTCATGAGATCCCCCACCTCGGGTCTTCGATAAAGCTGACATCAATATATATTTTTTTGTATTGGCGCAGAAAAATAGCATCATAGGATCTATTGCCGAAAATGTAAACAATGTGAGTTTCTTCCTTTTGGTTTGCTTTTAGCTTACATTAAAATCGATCTCCGTAGGCTATAGTGATGAAGGACAAGTGTTTAACTTGTGCTTTTGAATTGAATGAGGCAGGAAGCAGGGAAAAAGCTCAAGATCAGTGTAGTTTTTGTTCAGGTGAATTCTTTAGTTGTATATGTAGTCAGTGATTTCAATTTCGACCCGATTGAATGAATTTTCTTTTCTTGTCATATGTGTAGGTGGCCCTGGAAGTGGAAAAGGCACTTAGTTTGCAAACTTTGTCAATAATTTTGGATACACCCATCTCAGTGTAGGTGATCTGCTTCGGGAAGAGATAAAATCTGGTTCTAAGAATCTATTGTAAGTCTATAAATAATTATTGTTATTATTATTTTTTTTTTCTTAATTGGGATGACACTACTTCTGAGATTTTATGGAGATGCTTGGTACAAACTTTCACTCACTAGATGTAGCGATCTTGGTATGAATCCTCGTCTCCCTTCCTTTCTTACTTTTTCTGTCGAGTATATGTAAAATCAGGAATTAGATTAGCAAGAGTAAACGTAATTATATATGAAAAATACCATAGGTTCATAATTCAAAGACATTATAAAACTCTAACTTTTTCAATGGCAGATAGGTGCTGGTTGTTGTTGTGGTTTGATAGAAGGCACCAGTGCAATGGGCATAGAGAGAGAGATAGCGATTGTGAAATGGGGAGATAGAGATGGAAATTTGCAGCCTTTCCTCATATGACAGTGCTGATTTTAGGCTATTGGGCCGACTGGGGTGTGGAAGTCAGGGTGTAACTGCTTTGGGGGAGTGGGAAATTGGAGTAAATGCTTTATGCATTGGTTATTGCCATTTGCTTATTTGGTTTTTAATAATTTGTTTTAATTGTGAGATAATGGTGGGGATTCATCACCTGATGAAATCAATGGTGGTGATTACCTACTATTCGAAATTTAGGGGGGAGCAGTCAACTTAACATTTTTTAATAGATAGTATTAGATTCGATAGAAGTGTAGAGCGTAAATTTTTACGGACCAACGAAGACTCACCACATGGAAAGAAATAAATACTTTTCTTTCAGCCAATTACAGCATGCTATGTATTAAAATTAATTACGATAGTCCATTAAATTAAACATCTAATGGAAATGCATTGTAACTAATTAAAAAGCGTCTCGTAGTATGAATGATGTAGACAATAAGTGATTATTTCCTTTAATAGAGAGAAGAAGGAAAACCCTAACTCCGACTTCTCTATAAAAATGGAGCTACCCCCTTCATTCAAGGGTCGATATTTCAGAACAACTCACAAGAGCTCAAGAATTTTTCTCTGACAGAGGATAACAAACACTTCAAACACGTGCCATCTACTCACGTAGATCAAACTCACATCTTGATTGAGATTAAGCCACGTGGCCCTCTAGCAAGATCAAATTCACTCAAGACTATTGAAGGAAATTGAATCAGAGAATTTATTATAATTGATCTTATAATAGTTATAGAGAGATTGTACCCATCATTTGATATAAATACAAAAATTCAATTTGTTACTCAATATCAGACTTAAATTGTTCTAGGCTCAAAATTTGTGATTACAATTTTTTAGCACATCTAGTGGGACTTTCTATGCCTCTTATCTCTTTCTGCAAACCATGAACTCTACATTCCCTCAAAGATGACATGACCCATAAAAACGTCATCCCTTAATCTTTCAGGAAAACTGTTCGATCCATGTCTCAAGGATCAGCAATCGCTAGTGTTATATCCAGTGGAATTGTAACTAGAAGTATGGTGAAAGCTGCTTCTGCGATTGCCATGAAACAGTCACTATACTATCGCAGTCTCACAAAATCCAAAGCCTTGGCTCCAACCTACCTAAAGGAGTCAACAAAATCGCTTCGTGTCCTTTAAAGCAAAGATCTATCATTGGCCTCAAAATGCAGCAAGCAATTCCTTAAGGATGGATGAGCTCCAAGCTCACGCCAGCTGCAACTTCCAACCTTTCGGTATAGAAAATCATGGCTATACTAGCAGTGACTCCTCACCAACATGTCCAAGTGAGTCAGCCACTCAATCAGAGACCGAGTCCTCTAATTGTGTCATTATGTTAGTCATGGTGAAGGAGGCGACCAATGTAGAGGAACAATTCGCAAATATAAAGGCAATATTAGAGAGACTCACTAAGAAGAATCTAGAGAAAGATGCCCAAATCAAGCGTCAAAGTGAGCAGATTGCTATTCTAATGAAGAAGCTGGAAAAGCAACCATTCGAATCCTTTGCCAAAGGCTTAGATGATGAAGACTTTGACGATGAACGCAAAGCAAAGAACGATTCGGCCTTAAGCTCAATGTCAGTTTAGCAAATTCAAAACTTGATAGTTGACGCTGTGAAGGCCCATCTGGGAGGAGATTCTCATAATGCTCTATTATATAAGAAACCTTATATAAAGAGGATTGATGCACTTCATATGCCTCATAGCTATCAGCCACCTAAGTTTTAACAATTTGATGGCAAGGGGAACACCAAGCAGCATGTCACACACTCTTCAAGACTTGCAATAATGCTGGCACCGAAGGTGATCTCTTGGTGAAGCAATTTATGCGATCCCTTAAACGTACTGCATTTGATTAGAATATAGACTTTTTGTCTGGGTTCATTGATAGCTGGGGGCAAATGGAGAATGAATTCTTAAATTGCTTCTACAGCACATGTTGTATAGTTAGCATAAGTGAGTTGACCAACACTAGACAATGTGACAAGGAGCCAGTCATGGATTACATCGATCGTTGGCGTGCCCTCTCTTTGAAATTCAAGCATCACCTACTTGAATCTTCTATTGAGATGTGTGCCCGTAGGATGGATTGGGAAATACTTTATGCCTTACAAGTGAAGAAGCCCAAAACATTCCAAGAATTGGCAACACAAGCTCATGATATAGAGCTTATGATTGGCTACTATGGAAGACGACTCAATGAAGATGAATCAATGACATCGTCAAAAAATGAAAGATCCATGCTTAGAGGCTCTGAAGAGAAGGAATGCCCTTATTCTGAGTCGGATGTGCCGGAAATGCTTGACAAACTACTTAAGAAAGGACTTATGAAACTCTTTGAGTCAAGGCATCCTAAAGAAATTAGAAGAATTAAGGATTCTAAATATTGTAAGTATCACAGGATCATCAGTCATCTTATAGAGAAGTGCAATGCATTTAAGAGACAAGTCCTACTGCTCGCAAAGGAAGAAAAGATCACATTAGATGAAGAAAACATCGAAGAATTTGATTGATCCTCTATCAAGATCATATTGGAAAATGCTTTAGAAAAAGGATAGCCCAAAATGAGCGTTGAGTTGGCAAACTTCCAACTCAGTTGAAGCCTCCTTAGTCAAACATAATTGTATGCTTGCAGCACATATCTAAAAACTTTCAAATTGCTGAGTTAACTTTAAGTTACTCTTAAAGACTCCCAAGTTGAAAAACATTTTTGACTCTTAAGTCACCCTTTAAACTTCTAAGTCCAAGTTTCTAGACTCTCAAGTCAACACAGACTATCAAGTCACCTGCAGGATGCTCAAGCCATTAAAATCAAAGACTTCCAAGTTGCCTAAAGACTATCAAGTCAACAAAATTACAAACTTTGAAGTGAATTCAATAACTCACAAGTCATCAAAGATAAAGACCCTCAAGTCATCAAAATCAAAAGCCATCAAAATCAAGACTCTTAAGTCTCCTAAGTTCAAGACTCATAACTCATCGAATACAAAGACTCACAAGTTATTAGAATTAAAGACAACTAAGTCTTCCAAGTTCAAGACTCACAAGTCATCGAAGACAAAGAGTCTCAAGTAGGGCTAGCAAAAATTCAAACTTGGGTCGATTCAGGTTTGAATAAAAACTTCATACCCGGACCCTGTCTAGATTATAAATTGGACACTTTGGCCAAACCCAAACCTGGACCCAATATATGATGTTTGAGCCCGATTGTCCAAATGTCCAAATTTGTGATATGATTTTAGGACATATCGACCGAAAGTTTGTGTGATCGAACCCGAATCCGATTTTCAATGTCCGAATCCGATTCTTTAAAGTTGTTTCTATAAATTTTCTAGAGAAGTTGGACTAAAACTACACATAAACGTAGTTGCCCAATGTTCGGACCCTGTTCTCCAATTGTCCGCATTTGTCTGAACCCGAATTGGTTCAAAAATCTGGACAACCCGAATGCCCAAACCTGAACTCGACCCATATTTAATTTCGGACATGATCGATTATCCAAGTTTTAAATTCGAACATAAATATTGTGACCATTTTCGATTTTTTTGAGTCGGGCAAATTCAGGTAATCGGGTCAGGCATATTTTTGCTAGCCGTGCTCTCAAGTCATCAAAATTAAAGATAACTAAGTCTCCCAAGTTCAAGACTCGCAAGTTATCGAAGACAAAGATCTCATGTCATCAAAATTAAGGATAACTAAGTCTCCCAAGTTCACGACTCTCAAGTCATCGAAATTAAAGACTCCAAGTCACTGAAGATAAAGATTTTCAAGTCTTCAAAGTTTAAGAATCCAAAGTTATAAAGTAAAGACTGCAAATTTATCCAGAGCAAGACTCCTAAGTCATCAAAGATAAAGACTCTGAAATCATCAAAGTTTAAAACTATCAAGTTATCAAATGTTTAAGACTCCCAATTCTTTGAAGTTTAAGAAAATCCTAAGTCTTCGAAGTTCAAGACCCCCAAATCATCGAAATTGTGGACTCTCAAGTCATTAAAGATCATAAGCATTAAGTCATTAAAGCTTGTAACCCTCAAAGGCACTAAGTCAACTCTTGCATTGTTTAAGTTGTAGACTCTTAGCAGGGGCGGAGCCAGGATTCAAAGTAAGGGGGTTGTCAAGATTAATAATACACATAATATAAATTTTAATAGTTCTAAAAATGAAGTGCATAACTAATACGTTCAAAAAAGCTATGTTCGATGAGATCTCATGTTTTGAAAGTAAAGCATGATATTATCGTTCAATAGACTTTTGAAAAGATCAATCTCAAAATAAGTAAGAACAGTATCAATTAAAAATTGATCTGATATTTTGTTGCGCAATTTGGTCTTGATGAATTTCATCACAGAGAATACTCTTTTAACAGTTGTCATGGAAACCGGTAAAATCAATGTTATCTTCAAAAGTTAATGTGGGTGGGGAAAGCTCAAATGCTTCTTTGTTTGAACCAACTTCCTGGAAGGCTCAGTAAGTCCCAAAATGGTGGACAATCTCACATCATCAGCTACATTAGTGATGAAAGTATCAAGTTCATAAGCAAGTGCCCCAACGGCCAAGTCATCAAAATAATCTGGATATAGTTGAGCCATTCTTAATATCTTCTTCTTGTCAAAGTTAGAGAATAAGTCACTAGGATTCAAACAAGCCACCCCAAGAAGCAAATCAGTGGTTGTCTCATAAAAACGACTATTAAGTTCTTGCATTTTCATATTAAGAATTACCTAGAAAACATCAATGCGATAGTAATACTCATTTATGATCTTGGAAACCCTACACTTGGATTTTCCTCGAATAATATGTAAGTCATCCATGTTAGGAATCTCAATAGCATATTTCACACAAAATAAAGAAACTTTATGAAGCAAATCATCCCATCTTTGATCTCTTGCTATTTGTGGTTGTCTCTTAGCAATAGTAAGGACAGATATAGCATTAACAATATCTTGGTCTCTTCTTTGTAAAGCCTGACTCAATGCATTTGTAATACCTAACACCAATTTCATCAAATGTAATAAGAAAGCAAACTCAAAAGCACCAAGACTCTATCAGGTGAATGATTTCCATGAATTGCTATAACATCAAGCAGATCCATGATTGGAGCAAGCATGATAATCATATTTGTAAATGTTTTATAATAATAGCCCCAATGAGTGTCCTCGAGTCTTCCAAGTCCAAGTTCCTGGTTTAAACCCCATGTAGTTTGTAGTTCACAAATGACATAATGCTTCTTCAACTACTTCTGTTTATTTTTCACGAAACTCATCTCTAAGTTTATAAGAATCACCAATCACATTCAATGTAACACTAACGCACCCAAGGAACCATTTAATATCATCATGATGATTTGTAACTGCAACAAGAGTTAATTGAAGCTGATGAGTAAAACAATGAATGTAATGTGCCAATGGACAATCTTGCATAATCAAAGCTCTAAACCTATTGATATGCCCACGCATATTACTAGCCCCATTATACCCTTGTCCTCTTATGCCAGATGGACTCAAGGAATATTAAGATAACAAAGAATAAATATTTTCCTTTAGTAACAAAGAGGATGTATCAGTGACATAAACAAGGCCAAGTAGATGCTCCATGACAAGCCCCTTTCTATCAACATATCATAGGGCAACAGCCATTTGTTATTTACAGGATACATCACAGGATTCATCAACTAATATAGCAAAATATCCACCTTCAAGCTCTTCAAGAATCTTTCTAATTGTTTCTTTTGCACAAGAATGAGCAATATCTTTTTGGATGTCAGGAGATATCAATTTATGATTTGATGGAGCCTTTTTGAAAAAACTTCCAAAAGCTTCGTTACTTTGGGCATGCCATTCTAAGAAATTCCAAAAATGATCTCTCCTTGTTGAAGATTCACTTTCATCATGACCTCAAAAACGCAATGCTTCATTCAAAAGTTGTCTTGCTACTTTAACTGAAGCATTTAAACGGACCTGATATTCATATTTAACCTCCTCAGATTGTTTGTCTAAGATAGTTTGTATGGATTACTTTTGTATCATAAGATCTTCACACTTTTTAACACATTGATTATGCACACTATTTACCTCACCAACATGCGCATACATGTGCATCAAATGATTTCCTGTTATTTCAATTTCTAAAGCCTTTACTTATAAATGAATCCCTTCCACCATGACCCAACTTGTCATTCTTGAACAAATAGCAACACAAACAAAATGCCGCATCTTCTTTTATACTATAGTCTAACTAATTAGGATATGCTGCAAACCATGATTCATTAAAACGCCGCATATACTAGGACATTTTAGTTTGGCCAAATGCATGATTTCGGGGTTGTAAGGATCTTTTTGTAAATGTGCTCTTCTTACCTCATCACAATCATTAGGATGATAGCTTGAAATTAGTTTCCTATAAGCCGGATTTGATGGAAGAGCATTAACATAGATTGGAGTTTTGCAGGAAGAAGATGGATCAGTGCTTGTTGGTTGTTCATTGCTAGACGGTTGTTGAGTACTTTCTTTGCCACTTTCTTGGATCAGTGGTGATTTTCTAATGCAGAGCTTGAACCAACAGATCGTTTAACTATCTTGTTGAAAAACTTCTCCACTTCAAACTGAAAAACACAATCAATTTCTTACTTAGGTTCATGATTTTTAGTAAATCATTAAATCCATCAATTATTTATCATAAAGAAACACAAAATTGGCCAAAGCAATAAATTAACAAAAATAAACGAACAATAACCAACAAACTACTCCAATTCTAATTCCTAAATCCTCAATCAAGAAAGGCGAAACCCTAATTTCTTAATTGATAAGTAAATCTCTAAATTAACCACTTATTCAATACAAATTCAATAAAAATAAGCAAATTAAATATAAACAAGCAAGCAATTAGAAAAAAAATCATCCAAACTTTAAATCTTTAACCAAGACGATAATTAGGTAAAAAAACTAAAACTCCTCATTTTTCAATTCATGAATCATGAGTTAATGAGTAAGTTCATCAATTATTTAACATCAATCTAACTAAAATCAGTAAAATAAACATAATTATTTACAAAATAAAAAATTAAAAACAAAAATTGGGGAATTTTTGGAGTTACCTCAAATTGGGAATTAGGAAGAGGAGGTTGGACTATTGGAGCGAGCCGGGGTTGCGGCAGCCGTCCCATGGGTGGCCACTAGTAGTGGTGGCTGGCGAGGCACTTGGGCAGAAAGAGGGACAGTGCGTGGGGCTTTGGTTTAGTGTGCGTGACGGCAGAGAGAGGGATAGTGCATGGACAATGCAAACCAAGA
>NCQV01155557.1:3837-15538 GCA_002740545.1 Lophocereus schottii
GAGATCAAACAAGAGCTAAGTTAGACAGAGACCGAGAGATGGGCGATGGTCGGATTCTGTGGTTTCCAAGAGAGAGAGAGAGAGAGGAGAATGGGGTATATCGGGTTTTAGTTTGGTGAGAATCGAGATGATAGCAAGAGTGAGGAGACAAGCGAGGGGTAGCACATGCCTATCACATGGGGGGTAGATTTAGGATTCCTTTTTTCACCTTACTTTTTTCCAATTTATTCAACAGCTACAAAATCAAATAATAATCCAAAAATGAAAATTATTACGATCATAAATTAAGCATAAGGGTATTGTAAAAAGACTATATTTTTAGCAGAACTAAGGATCTGTAAGAATTCCTTCTCACATTAAGTATTCGGTGGACTACTAGCTTCATTGTCCTACCATTGTGATGTCGTTTGTCCCACACTCTCTAGATGTCTCTGAGCATCATATGGAGTCAATGACTAAACGTGATGCCAGGGAGAGAAAGGTTCCCTATGCTAAGGAGAACGCAGCTAAGAAAGGAACAATCAAGTGTGACTCATCTCTAAGCGGGAAGAAGAGAGCTAAGGATCCTACCCCCCCCAAAAAATAGTACCCTTGGTGATACAGGACAAGAAGTTGAAGAAGGATTAGGAATTTTAGCTTGCCCTCTTATTTTTAGAATAAAGCTCTAGCACTTTGTCAAATTAGTATGCTATTAGGACTTTTGTTTCAAGTTGTATGTTTTTACAATTTTCAATGGCTACAAAAGTGTGATAATTTTGCTCATACTGCCATTATTATTTGTGCTTTTCCTTATTACATGGCCCTCTTGCTTTTCTACTAGTAATGTTTACAATTTGTCGTGAGGGAGGCTGTGCCCACATTCATTGAGAGTACAACCTAGTTTTCACAGGGGAACCGATCAATTTTCCCATGGCTAGCCCATTAGGCCTACCCCTTCGGATCAAGGTTGTTGAGTTCACCATCTTTTTTCTTATTTTTATCTAGGAGGAATGGCCATGCAAATAATAAGCGATTAGCTCAGGCTGTTAGGGCTTCTTACGTATCTGGGCCTTCATACTTCACTATATCACATGTTTATACATTTATTTTTGAGTAGCCTAGCATGAGCCTTGTGAACCTGTTATGCATCCAACTAAAAGGGAAAAATAAAAATGCTTTTCTTGGGAAACTGGTGGGAGAGTTTTTATAATGTATAGCCCTAGCTAATTAGGTATAAATCTTCCTCTTGGATTCTGTATTGAGGCCCTTATCTCCTTTAAAACCAGGTCGCCTTCTTGGAAGACCCTTGGCTTAACTTTCTTATTGAAAGCTCTCAAAATCTAGGCTCGATGAATCTGAGCATTATGTAACGGCCTTAGGCTTCTTTTGTCTAACATCACCAACTCTTCATATTTATCATTTGCCCACTCTGACTCTGGGAATTGGCTTTTCATAATTACCCTAAGTGAGGGTATTGTAATTTTAACTGGAAGTACCACTTTCATTCTATATACAAGGAAGTAAAGTGTTGCTCCTGTGGAAGTATAAATTGACGCCCTATAAGTAAACGAGAGTTTGTTAGGCAAATATCTATAATTATCAACCATTTTCTCAGTTATTCCACGGACACTCTTATTGGCTGCTTCAACTGCTCCATTTGCCTGATGACAATAGGGAGATGACTTGTGATGCTAAATCTTATACTTTTCTACTAGGACTACTACTTCCTATCTAAAATGGCTCCCCAATCACTTATCAGTTCCTATGGCATGCCATATCTATATAAGATGACATTGAGGAGCAACTTAGCCACATGCTTTTACGTGACTTTAGCATAAGAGGTCGCTTCTATCCATTTTTTGAAATAGTCGATTGCTACAAGCACATATTCATATCTACCAGTCTCTTTTGGCGCAATTTTTAAGATGACATCGATTCCCTAGTGTAAAGACCTGAGCCTAAGATTCATGCTAATTACCTTAAATTATCCTAATCACAAATTAATAAAGTCAGGCGCCACATTTTAATTTAGTATTTTATGTATTTGTATATATATATTTGTGCATCACAGGTTGAAACAATGATGTGGCCTCAAAATAGACCTTGTAATGTTCCTATATAATTCATTTAAGTGCTAATAAACATTTGAATGCTTGCTGCATAAAAATTGGCCTAATTATCAAAGGGCTAATTTGAAAAATGATAATAATAATAATAATAATATACGAACAAGTATAGTAACAGTGTAATAATAATAAAAAGGTAAGTTATGTATATAAAAATAGTGAGATAACAATAAAAAATAAGAGTGTCTTCTCACAAATTTACACCCAAAAGATTAAAATTCAAATTTATTGACTCTAGCCAAGAATATTAATGCAATTTTCCACATATATATATATATATATGTATATGTAATGAATGGAAATAAAACAAAATTAAAGAAAATAAAGGTAAGAGTGAGGATTAGGATAAATATGAGAGAATTCTAGATTAAAAAATTAGGTGCCAACAAATAAAACGGTAGAAAGAAAAAGGAAAAAGAATTAATTAAAATTTAAAATAGACACCTCAAATCAAATAAACCAAAAAAAAAGAAGAAACAAAACCCAAAATCCCCTAATGTTCCCCACCAGCACAAAACCCCCCTGCTCCTGCTTTGTTCTTCTTCGCCAACCCTTGTTTGGCCTCATCCCGTTCGGTGGCCGTCCAACACTGCCACACCGCTGCCTAGCATCGCCGAATTCCGCCGTCCAACCTATCATCCCAGCCATCTTCTACTTCAGCTATTTGGGTGTGTTCATGTGGGTGAAAGGTGTGAAGCCCTAACCCCCATCAAATTGAGTTTCACTTGTTAATGATAACTTTGTATTAAATGATGTATTTAGCTTTGGTGAATGTCAATTGGTGATTTCCTTGAATTTTGGTTGTGAAATTGATGGATGAAGTGAAGTTGGGAATGAACATGGTATTAAGGGGAGGTGATGTTTAAGTGTTAATATTGGGCTTGATGATGTTGTATTTGATGATGTTGAGATGATTTTGTGGATACTAGAATGAGACTAAAATGAAAACCATGTTGGATGAATGAGTTGTGATCATAAGCTTGAGGGATTAGGGTTTATGGCTTGAATGATGCTTAAGTTGATTACGTTATGATTAAATAAAGAAATATGTGTATATATATTCATAAGGTTAATGTGAGTGTTATGTTATGCTCATGGCTTGGTGATTTGGGTTGTAATTAGGAAAAAACTACAAGTTTGATTGTGGTTGAATTGGTGGTTTTAAGTAAATTATAATGAACCTTCGAATGAAATTAATAAGAATTGATGTTAAATTTTGTATATTAGGTGTGTGTGTTGTCATAAGTTAGCGATTTAATGTTAGATGTTTGGGTGAAGCTTAAGCTTACTTAGGTTGTTTTTATCATGTTTAAGTGGGTCTTTGGTAACAATAGAGTAAAAAGAATGAGATATATGTATGTATATACAGTTGTTGTATAAGTATATGGCATGAGAAATTGTCAAGTAAGGAAGGGGTAGAGAAAGGAATAAGTAGCCTTGTGAAGTGGAGTTACTAACATAACATGCCTATGTTGTTTTATATTATTATTGAATAATTGTATGACTGGGACTCGATTTGAACCCGGAACCAAATTCATAACGCCACCCTATACCGTATCACAATCAAATGTTAAAAGTGCAATGGCAATTCGTAATAATGTGGCTAGTTAAAGGGGAAAACAATGGCCATAGTAATAACGATAACAATAATTGTGATAAAATAGCCACAATTCTGACAATAGTAATAGTAATGATTAATAATGTCGTTAATTCAAATAAGTGCGAAGAAATTATGATGTCAATTAGCTTAACGTGATAATTCAAGTGGTACTGGCGATAACGCCGTTAATAATAAACACAAGACAAGACTACAACGTGTGGTAATCGATCGTTAGCAGTATGAAGGAGAGGAACAAAAACAAATAAGATAGAACCAAATCAAGTTGAAAATAATTGTTATACTAATACTAAAAAGAGAATTCAAGGGAATTTAAATTATTCATTAAGTCAACAAATGTAATAAACTTCTTAATCTTGCCCTAATCGAGAAAAATTACATATTTGGAGCAGAAGTGAGGCCACTTCTATTGCTTCAAATTGCCAGCAAACGATTTTCAATAAAACGGAGAGAGATTCTCAAAGAATAGGTACGTACATTGCCTGTACTCCTCGAAAATTCACATGTTTATCAAACTATGCAAAAATCAATATAATCTTCATATAATGAATCATTTGATATAATGTTGTCTCACCTAAGCAAGTGGCCCCATCAATTATCAATCATTAGGGCTTATACCCCTCAATTTACCCACGCGGCCATAACTCAATCTTTTCAATTGGTCAGGGAGGTATGCACCTATCTCAAGATCACTACAGACGTCAACAGGGGTCCATTTTCATATAATAACCGATAAATCAATTTTACTTATACATTCTCTCTCTTGTTTGCCAAACAAAATGTTTGAAATGTGGGTGCCCAACTAATTAAACACAAAGCTTATTTCACTGCATAGAGATGTATGTGCTGAGCTTCCGCTCATATTTTGAATGTTTTTGTGTTTTCTGTTTTAGGTAAAAGATCAGTGAACAATCCTTCTTCTGGCAAACCAGAGGGCAACAGGAAGTGAAAGGGAGTTATCATTCCTTTTGCAGAGGAGTCGCTAGCTAAAGGCTCATAGTGATTTATAGGCCAGCAACCCGAAGAACCTGATAGTTGTATATTCTTTTAGATGTCACATGTGCTAGTATTTGGTGATCATACATTGAGTTATCAGGTACATCATAAATTATATAAATGGTTAAATGTGTGTTATTTTAATTATTTGGTGAGTCAGGTGATTCAATGGGTGACACAACGACACAGCTAGATTTAGTTAGCCTTGTTCTATACGGAACAGTGGTAATGCCTTGAACAAAAGACTTCTGCTGCCAATCTATAGTAAATTAGTTATTATGTCAGAAAACTTAGGCATTAGGGATTGGAGGCGCCGTAGCTGTGGTATCAGAGCCAGGTTTTTGAATCACTGTGAGCATAGGACGCTCGAGGATTAGGATGTGAGATTTTGAGATAATGATATAGGGTAATTCTGTATTCCATGGGGAACATTTATGCGTGAATGTAGCTTATTCTTCTTTAATGTAATTTTATACTTAGATGGATTGTTCGGGACCTGTGGACTCGTACGCTATCCACATGGCACCGTATACTTTGGTAGCGGCCCACATTTCTATCATGCACGCGGCCATGGTGGCCCTCATGTAGGATCCACTTTCTGAGTTTCATGACGTGCTGACCCATATCGCTTACTGTTGTGGCCTTTGCTCCTCATTGCCTCGTGGCATGAGTTCAGGCTACCATATCATGACTTTATGGTTACAGGATATCCAGGGCCTGATGGGGAGCGATTCCAGATCCCAAGGTCCTGGATTATGGTCACAAGAGAGTTATCGCTTCGAGAGGAGCTAGAGTTAAGAGGCATTTCTTATAAGTCTCTTCCACGCATTTACCCTGCCCTTGATATGCACCCACCTATCATCCGACCCCCACCTCCACCGGCTCAGGGACCATAGCCCGCGCAGCCGCCACCTACTTCTCCGCAAGCTGGCTCAGGTTGACTCGAGGGATGCTTCTCAGTCATTAGAGGGATCAGGTGCCTCTGGTGAGGTTCATATGGTTGTGGAGGTGCAGAGTCCCCCAGAGCTAATAGAAATGAGTTCAGATGAGGAGAAGAGGGAGCGGGGTGAAGACGAGGTAAAGCCGGAGGATGAGGTGGGAGAGCATGTGCCATAGGAGCCACTAGAGGAGGATCCAGAGGATCGCGAGAGTGATCCTGATGATGAAGATGCAGAGATGTCGGATGCTGACAGCGACTCAGGAGAGGAGGACGATGATTCCTCCAACCTCGATTATGATCCCTCTCGGGATCGTTAGGCATGACCCTACTTTTTGTTTTGGGTTGGGCCTACTTTTGGCTATTTTGTACCGTATAGCTGGTGTAGTGTGGTGTTCTTCTTCGCATTGCATGTATATATGATGTATATAGGTAGACTAACCTAACCAGCTGTGACGAGGTGATCTGCCTTTTCTTTTTGGGTTCGGGGTGGATTTAACTTGGTAGATGACTTCAGTTAGTAGGTATGGTGGATGACTAGGTCAGGAGCCTCAACTAGAATTCGGCGAATGTTACCATGAAGTATTGTAATATTCTTTTGGATGAACTTTATATAAATATATGTGTACATGTATTTGCAATGAAAATAATGTTTGAGTTAAATTGGGCTTTGATTTTTGAATGATTACTGCCTTATGATAATGTCATGCAAATTGAGATAATAAACTTTGCTTATGTTATTTAGTATTACAGTATGTCAGAGTGGTTGAACAGCAATCTTAATAGCAAGGAAGATGAATCTTAGGGTTCAGGTAATCGAGTGAATGAGCACCTCTAACAAGACCCTAGTAGAGGCCCAATGGTGGCCTTGGAAGTATCTACATGGAGGACTTGAATTATTAGAAAAATTTGGTAATTGAGCTGATAAAGAGGATTCCCCCTATACCAACTGCACCCCCTGTACCTGCAGAAAACCCTCCAAAGTGTGATAAACTAGCTAATAGGGTGGCCTGATGCAACCCTAAGGTTTATGATGGAAACCTTATTCCCATAGAACTGGAGGACTTGATTAGGGGAATGGAAAAGATATTTGCAGTGGTTGAAGTGCCTGAAGAGAAAAAAAAGTAAACATAGGGACTTTTTATTTAGCTCGTGAAGCATATATCTGATGGAGTACTGTGAAAGATAAGTTGCAAGGACCCGAGTTCACTTGGGCTAAATTCCTTGAGGAGCTTAGGGCTAAGTTCTGTCCAATTATAGTCTAACGACAGAAGAAGAAAGAGTTCATAGAGTTAAAGGTGAGTGGTAATATGACGATGTTGCAATATGCCCATAAGTTTATGGAGTTATCAAGATTCGTTCCAGGTTTTGTGGTGATCGAAAAGCTGAAAATGCGAGGGTTTGAAGAAGGTTTAGCCTTTTATGTTCAGAATCAATTAGCAAGAACCAATTCAAACTTATTATAAGATATATGAAAGAGTGGCTGACGTTGAATGAGTGAAGGGTGAGTTAAGGCCTTTGAACCTAGGAATTCAGAAGATGAAGTGGAATGATCATGGTACATCAAGCGAGAGTGTGACATAGCAGAAACCCATTGCTGTCTCTGCAAAGAGTCATCCAGTGACAATAAAGGAACCTTGTACCAAGTATGGAAGGACAAATCATACTACAGTTGAGTGCCATGTGCGTACCAACAAGTGCATGTTGTGTGAAAGCCCTGACCATTCGATTGCTACTTACCCTAGAAGGCATAAGGTTGTAGAAAAGGGTAGCAAGGCCTATACCACCCCTATGTCAGGGAAACCTGCACTCGAAACCCCCAATGGCGGGACGAGCTTACATAATGAGCGAAAAGGAAGCTACAGTCTTTGGTACAGTTGTAGCTGGAACTCTCTTTTTAAATTCAAAACCATTTTGTGTTTTGTTTGATTCGAGTGCTACTCATTTATTTATATCCACCTGGGCTGCATTGCAATTGAATTTGGAAAAAAATAAAAAGTGGACGAATTATAGAATTAGTTTGCTAAATGGGTAAGTGGTAGAATGCCCTATTCTTTATAAACATGTTCCTATTATAATCGCTGAGTATGAGTTCCCTGGGGACTTGATTCAGTTCAATATGTCAGAATTTGATATGACCTTAGGAATGGACTGGTTGACTATTTATGGGGCAAACATAGATTACGGAAAACTTAAGGTCATTCTGAAGAATCAAGAAGGATAAGAAGTATGTTTCTATAAGGAAAGACTTAGGAAGGAATATTTTATAATTTCAATCATGACAGCAAATAGGTTGCCAAGACAAGGGTGCATATGATATCTATGTTATGCTACTGAGGTTAAAGAGGAGGAGATGAAAATAGAAAATATTTCCCTAGTTTATAAATTTCTTGACGTTTTTCTTGAGGAGCTGCCTGGTCTACCTCCTGAAAGGGTGATTGATTTTGAGATTGAGTTCATTCCTAGTGCACATCCTATCTCAAAAGCTCCATATAGGATGGCCCTAACCGAGCTCAAGGAATTGAAAACCTAGTTGGATGAGTTATTACAAAAAGGGTTTACTAGGCCAAGTGTTTCATCTGAGGGAGCCCCAGTATTGTTTGCATAGAAAAAGGATGAAACCTTACGGTTGTGCATCGATTATCGAGAGTTAAATAAAATAGCCATAAAGAACAAGTACACTTTGCTTAGGATAGATGATCTGTTTGATCAATTGCAAGGTGCTGGGGTGTTTTGCAAGATTGATTTGATGTATGGCTATTATCAGCTTAGAATTAAGCCAGAAGATTTCTAAAAACAGCCTTCAGAACCAGATATGGACATCGTGAGTTTGCTGTGATTCCTTTTGGGCTTACTAATGCCCGGGGACATTTATGGATCTCATGAATAGAGTTTTCAAACCCTATTTAGACAAATTTGTGGTGGTTTCAATGGATGGCATTCTGATATACTCCAAGGACAAGGAGGAACATGCAGATCATTTGAGGAGTGTGTTACAAACCTTGAGGGAACTTCAATTATATGCCAAGCTGAAAAAGTGCAAGTTTTGGTTAACCAAGGTGACATTTTTTGGGGCAATGTAGTTACTAATGAGGGAATCAAAGTTGATCCTCAGAAGATAAAGGCAGTTACTGAATGGCCTAGGCCCATCAATATGATAGAAGTAAGAAGTTTCTGGGTTTAGTAGGATATGATAGAAGATTCGTGAAAGATTTCTCAAAGATTGCATCTCCACTGACCAACCTGTTAAAGAAAACTACTAAATTTGAGTGGTTAGACAAGTGTAAAAAGGCATTTCAAAAACTAAAGAGATGTTCAACAACGACGCCTATCCTTACCATGCCTGAAGAAGGGAAAGAATACACTATTTATAGTGACGCTTCTACAAATGGGTTAGGTTGTGTACTAATGCAGGATGACAAGGTAATAGCCTACACTTCTAGGCAACTCAAGTCTTATGAGAAGAACTACCCCACTCATGATCTGGAGTTAGCCGTGGTGGTTTTTGCCTTAAAGATCTGGCGACACTACCTATATGGAGTCCCATGCAAAATTTACACTGACCACCAAAGTCTAAAGTATATCTTTACTCAGAAAGAGATCAACTTAAGACAACGACGGTGGTTGGAATTGCTAAAGGATTATGACTTGTAAATTTAATATCATCCTCGAAAGGCGAATGTAGTATCAGACACGCTCAGTAGGAGGACCCAACATAGCCTAAATACAATGATAAATACCTAACCTACTATTTTGAGGGACCTTGAAACCATGGGTATCGAGCTTTTGCTACCGAGATACACAGAAGGGTTATTGATGGAATTAAAGGTGCAACCTTCCATAATAGAAGAAATTAAGGCAAGTCAAAAGGAGGATGCAAGGCTAGAGAAGCTTACATTTAATGTTGCAAGGGGAAAGCATCTAGTTTCGTAATACATGAAGATGGAACCTTCAGGTTTCAAAATAGACTGTGCATACCAAATAAAGAGGGGTTAAAAAGGAGGATTTTAGAAGAAGCTCATAATACTCAGTACTCAATGCACCCAGGAGAAACAAAAATGTATAGGGATCTAAGGTAATTCTTCTTGTGGGATAACATGAAAAGAGAGATTGCAGAATATGTAGATAAATATCTGACGTCTCAAAAGGAGAAAGCTAAACATTAGTGCCACGTAGGTGACTGGAGACCTTGCGAGATTCCTACCTATAAGTGGGATTCAATTTCAATGAATTTTATTATGGGATTGCGGACAGACTTACCAAATCTGCCTATTTTATACTAATTTATGATACTTAGGATGTAGAGAGACTAGCACAGTTGTATGTCAAGAAAATAGTTCGATTACATCGCATACCGAAGGATATAGTGTTTAATCAAGGCCAAAGGTTTCAAGCTTGGTTTTGGCAAGTGCTGTAAAAGGGTTTTGGCACCAAGTTGAATTTTAGTAGTTCATACCACTCTGAGACTGATTATTTATTGTTGGTGGATTCTCATATAATAGCAGCTATCCGTCCACAAGAATACGATCCTAAAGTGCTATAGTGGTAAGCTGTACACTTGTAGCTAATTATTTTACATTGAAAATTATGAACAATTACAATTCATAAGGAGTAAGGCAAGTTTAGCAATTGGTTAATAATTCATTTCTCTCTTTTTTTTTCATCGGCGAAGCTTAGGACCTACGTACAAAGAAATTCCCAACTCGTAGGTTCTACTGAACCACTCGGCATGTGTTGAGCAGTGAACGGTGAAATGCATTACTCATATGCTATGTTGTTGAGGCATCCCCAGAACAACAACATATGAACATTTGAACTTATGGATATAGTAATATTTGATCATCATATTAGTGAATGTGTCCTTTAGATGGCCAAAACATATGAAAACTGATAAAAACATTTTATAAATAAATGCAGTAGAACTTTACTTGATAAAGATATAACTAATAACAAACATTGGTGACTCAGTCATTTACTCTTAGTTTCTTCCTACTAAATAACCTCAGTTCTATTTCTATGTGCGTAAGGAAGTTTTAATATGTAAATTGGAGTCATAATGAGTCATATTCATATGTGTCTTTGCTTAATTTCTACAATTAGCTTTCTTTAACTTTATTTATATGTGTACTTGGTTAATTTCTACAATTAGCTTTCTTTAAGTTTGTGCACTTATTACTTTTTCTATGAAAGTAAACCTAAGGCATCTACTTTAAAATCAGATTCATGTAATTTCTAATCTCCTTGCTACCCCACTTAACTCCATGTTTCTCTCTTGTGTAATACTCACTCATTCCTCATTTTTGTCATGAACTTTAAATTATCCTTTTATAAACCCATGCTCACTGAGTAACACACTTGGTGATACTTAAAGTTTTCAAATAGGCATTTGGAGTTTAAATACTAAGGCAATTAGGAACTCTACTCATTGAACATATTTATCCAACTAGTTTGTTTAATCAACGTATAAAGAAAATAAGCAACCCAACTAAGCTCCTGATGGAGATCCCTCCATGCCCGTTAATTTGGAAAATCAAATCAGTAAGGGTAATCTCAATATGCTGCTTAAAGGATAAATAAATCATCCAAGTTTTGTTTAAGCATTGAAACTGCAGGGCAAGGGTTAAATCCAGCAGCTAACCTGCTTTTGTGTGTTCAATTACTCAAGCATCCTAAGGGTTTAAGTCTAATATTTTTCATTGGGTTTAAATTTCAGGAAGTCAACTTTCCACCAAAATAAGTTTCATCCCATTTAGACTTCAATTGCCCATTCAAATTAGTAAATAAACCCAAGGTGTCCAAACTGCCCAGCAGGACCAGATTATGCATGGTTTTGTTCCTTTCATAACTTAGGCTATATTATGGCTTAAGTCTTGAATTTTTATATTTTTGGAATCCTTATGATGTCTACTTTCAGGTCCAAGCATTAGTTTTCAATCATACCAACAAGAGAATGGGAGATCAAGGACTTTTGTCAAACCGGTCAGATTGGGATCTAATCTGCGCGGTAAAATGTTTAAGCCAAAATACCCTGCTCAAACATGCTAT
>NCQV01155584.1:0-11604 GCA_002740545.1 Lophocereus schottii
ATTTCCTTGCTTCACTTATTCTCTTCAGCTGATTTGTTAGCCTGAGGGTAATTCCCTGAACATTTGCCTAAAACAAAACATGAAAACATTTCGAACTGTGAGTCGAAGCTTAGTATATGCATTTCTGAATTGTTAAATGATCATTGAAACACTAGTTGGGCTCAATTTGCAATTCATTTAGTTAAAACAGTGAATAAGATGATGTAAAGCTGCATTGCTAGTTATTATTTGATAGTGAACCCCTTGATACTGTTACGATCTATGGATAGGTGTACACTTTCCAAGCCGACCGGGGGACCTGGCCTGAAGTCGCGCGGGTAACTGAAGGGCAAATGTCCTATAAATGATAACTGACGGGGTCACTAATTATCTAATAAATCACTGTGTAACTTATTCATTGATGTACTTACCAAAACATAATAACGTTGATAAATATACTGTGATTTCTAAAGATACAGGCAATGCACGTACCTTGAGTCTTTAAAAATGTCATCTGACTTGATACAAGTCAGCTGTTTCATAAATGTCATCTGACTTGATAAATATATTTTGACTTGATAACACTTATGCAAAATAGGGAACGATAACTAGGCCTCAACTCTGTTTCATAAATGTCATTGTAAGTATGTGTAGTCAGTAAATGATTCTTACTCGCATGATTGAGTAAGTAAAAGTATGTGTAACAGAAATTGAGTAATGAAATGGGATACATAACTTGTGCATTTCAATATAATAAACTAATTTTAATTCAATATAAGACAAGTTAAACCAAACTGAACTGATTTAAATCAGTTAGGTCATTGAACTTGAAATACGATAAATTGAAGTAAAATAGGCCAAATGGAAATGATTTAGGTGATAATGAAAAGGTTTTAATTGATACAAATGAAATATGAATTTCTGATATTTCTGAAATGGATACTAAAAAGTGTGATGCTTCTGAAATGGATAATAGAATGGTTAATGCCTCTGAAATGGATAATAGAAGGTTCAATGCCATGAGGGGTATTGTGATATTCATAAAAGCTCAAATAACCTCAATAGATCTGATAGACACAAACTTGAGTCATTATTGTGCGCACTTCTCAAATTTCATTTTCATGCTCACTTAACTCGGTTTTCAACCCAAGTAAGCTTTTGTATATAATCAAACTGGTTGAACTCACTACACTTTGTAATTTCCTTTTAATACCCATGATTATATAGAAACTTCGGAAAATATTTCCAAATGTCACGATTTCTGTATTCACTCATGATATCGTTTGATGGTTTGCATTAGAAAATCCATATATTCCACTCCCGACCTCCAAATACGATTTAAAATCCAATATGAAAAGATCATAATGTCCAATAAAACTTTTTTTTAGGACACAAAGCATGATTCACATAGTAATGTCCCTAAAATTATGGTAGAACACAGATGTGCACAATTTCAATTCAATCTGTGCAGTAGTAGCAAAATGACCATAACTTTTTTTACAGAACTCAAATTAAGGCGATTCAAAAGGAATTTGAAAGATAACTTATTGATCTATCCATGCACCAAAAATCACAATTTTTCAGTGACCCAATCAATACCAGGTTTTCCGTAAAGTTACTGTTCCAGTTCAGTTCCCAGTTTCAATGTATTCTGCACAGTCTTGAGTAAATTGGTTATAACTTTGTCCACACAACTCGAAATTAAGCAATTGCAAAGCCTATTAAAAGCTAACTCATCAAGATATCAATACACCAAAAATAATGAATTTGGGATGTGCCAAACAGTACCAGTTTAATCCCGAAGTGGCCCCTATTTCAGGTCTATTGACAGCTCAATAACCACATATTTGCAATCTTTTCTTCACATAACGACCCACTAAAATGACTCTTTAACTCATATAAATTAGCATAAACATCTTGATATTTATTACCAATGCCAAAGATCACAAAATCTCATTTAAAACAATCAAAATTCAACACTTGAACATGAAGCTTGCATGATTAAGATAAAACCCTAACCCTAGCTTCAACTCCACCATGATCACCATAATCTATCACCAAGATGATTCTTAATTCAATAAAAACAACATGATCCGTCATCAAAATAACCAAAACAGGAAGCAAAAACCAAAAATTCAAAGAACAAGATTGAAGTCACTTACTTTGAGTTTGAAATAAGTGGAGATGAAGATGGTATTTGGTGATTTTGAGAGCGGAAGATGATAGCCGGTGGAGGGAGGTGGTTGGAGGTTGCAATCCTTGTCAGAGATTGGTTGGAAAGTGGCCGGAAAACACCAAACGAGGGCTGGGCAGGGCTGGTCTGGGTTGGGCCATGGGGTAGAGAGAGGGGGAGAGAAGAGGAGAGAGAAAGTGCCTTGAATTACTTGGTGCAAAATAAAGCTCATGTCAAAATAAATACTTGGATGAAATTGATCCTCAAAAGCTACCTTTGCTAAGTAGATATTAGGCCTAATTAAGCGTAATTAGGCAAATAAATAGAGTCAAGACTTGGTGGGCCAAAATTTGCCTTAAAAGGGCTCAGGTTCGAAAATTAGCTTAAACCGAGCGCGCTTGAGATCTTTTTTTTTTTTTTCAAAGCTCGAGATTAAATGTAATGTTATGAAAAATAATTTAATCTTTTAAATCATAAATATCGAGGCCTACTTTCAATTTTCCCCCGAAATTGTCCGGTAAATGCAACTCGAATTGCAAAGTGGGGCCCGAAATGAATTTTCCCAACTGGGATGATTCAATGAGATAAATAAATGTGAAAAATGAATAACATAACTTAATTAAATAAATAAATATGATTTAAGGTCGGGCTATTACATTGTAAATTATGACGAATTAGGGAAATTTTAAGGAGTAATTATTTAATGTGATATGTAAACTTAATTTCTAACACTACAATTATGTATTAGTTGAAGATATTAAATATGTAAATGGTTAATTAGGCGAATGAACTTGACTTGTTTATCTTAAACGGATTAAGTGCGTCAACCCATTTAAAAATTGGACGGGTACAGGTCAAGGTTTTTCAACCCGTTTAATAAACAGGTTAGGTTCAGGTTGATAAATTTTCAACCCGTTTAAGTTCGACACGAACACGAATCCGACCCGACACAACCTATTGCCAGCTCTATGTGGCTGTAATCTAATTATGTGCATGCAATGATCACTGATAGTTCTACTTATAAATTCCAAACTAAGTACGCATAAGGTTTTATTGGTATTTTAATAACTTCAAAGTCCAAAAACACAAACCAATAGAAAAAAATAATAAGACTATAAAATTTTAACATATGCCCATACAAAATACGGGATGTACCCTAGTTTAATTTGAAAGAAGCATGTTTGCCATTTGATTGGAAATATTAGCCTCTCATCTTATTAGAATTGCGACTAAGTTATGTGATCCATGATACTATATGAAGTTTAACTTCAAATTAAGTATAGCATTGTTTGTAACATCCCCTATCACTAGTAAAGATACACAGTAGTCGAAAATTATGCATAATAAAAGTGTCATAATTTCAACCGCTTGTATTATAATCTCATCACACTTTTACTTTTGACTTCTTTAAATAAAAAGAAAATAATCATAGTTTTAGATTTAAGCATATGTATTTATATATGTAATTTAAAAGTAAATTTCATCTCTATATTTTAAATTTATAATTATTTATTTGCAATATATATTCGCTATATGTCGTTCAGCATCTTATAAAAATCAAATCGTCACATACAGTCGGAAAGAAAATGGCCATTGTTTGTTTGTGGTGACTTTTCTGCATAGGACAAAGTGACCGGACAAGGAATGACAAACTCTAATACCTAGTTTAGTCAGAAAGAAAGGCCAGATAGGAGAAAAATCAGGAAGTGAATCATTAAGTGGTACGAATAACCTTGTTAAATTATTTTCATGGTCAGTATTAGTTTGTACTTTTGACGGGTAAAGCATACTCGAAGAGGACTTGCGGATGTTGATTTTTATTCTCTATGATTCAATGATTTATAGAGGCACATTTTTTGGCATTCTAGAAATTAATTTTGACCAAAAAAATAGGTATTTTTTAATTTAACTAACCTTTTGGTTTTTTATAAAATTTTGCACCCTATATATCATATCAATGACAACTTAAACTAAGTTACGATAGTAGTACTATTACGATCATAAACACTAGAAGATACCCAAACCCCTCAATACTAGCATAATTTGCTTAAAAACAACCAATAAAAAAGTAAAATTATAAAACTATCCCATGTTTGCAGATCAATACATGATTTCCATAAAAAAAGACGAAATTATCCATCCATTAATCAAAACCTCAAGATATTAAATTTTTATTTTCACAAAATTTTGAACTATTTTTTCAATGACTATATCTCGAAGTATTAAAGTGTCAATCACTCTAAAAAAATATGTATCATAGTAAAAAAAAATATGCTATTAATGTTGAGAAATATGCTAGTGATAGTGAGAATTCGAGTTTTAAATTTACAAATCCCAAGTGTAAGGTCGTACCGTTGAGTACTCGGGGTGTCGTCCACTGTGAGTCGGGTTTCAAATACTGAGATTAGCTAGAACAACTCAATCTAGGTCAAGGAGGAAAGAAATGAAATCAAAACTAAACTAAACTAATAAAAGCAAAAGAGGTGGCTTGAGATTATGATTTGACAAATCAGCAAACTAAGTAATCAAGATGAGTCATAACCTAGTTGACATCAACTAAAAACAAGAGATAGTCAGTTGTGTCATCCTCTCTCAAGTGTCATGAACTAGCCTAATTAGTCTAACCACCTATTTTTATGGGATTAGCCCAATTAGGTCACCAATTAGCAACCCTCAGATCTAGCTAGAATCGGGACTATTTTCATGTCTCGAATCCGATTATCTCTCTCCCATACTGGCTAATTGACCTCACATCTCGGCATAAGTCAATCGCTCAAAAATAAAGATGAAAGCTCTCTCAAGCATTTCATTGAACACTTGACGGGCATAAGGGAAAACTCTATGTTCTAAGTGAGAATTGGGTGTGGTTAGACTTGATATAAGTCTAATTAGCCATCAAGAGGCTAATCATAATCCAGGCCAACTAAAATTAACAACTAATTAATCACAAAACACAAAAGCCCTAAAACAAACCTAAACTAACAAATGACTCAATAAGCATGTAAATGGGGGAATTAATCTAAACTAGCATGGATGAAAACTAGAGAAAAACATGAAATCACAATTAAAACTAAACATTTAAGCTAAATACAATCTAAACTAACATAGTAAAATTAAGAGGAAACAAGAAAAACATGAAGTAAAGAGGGAGAAAAAAAGAGAAACTTATGCTTGATTGATTGAATGAACTTGAGAATCCACAAGTTTGAATCCCAAAATACAATCTAAATTCCTAATCTGATCCTCTCATTGAGGTTTTTATTTTCAAACTAACCTAAAACCTGGCCTAAAAATCGCCAAGAGAAACCCCCCAAAAGAACCCGAAGCAAGCCCCTTAAATACTCGAGCCAAGAAACAAAACAGCGCATGCAGCAAGGGGACCGGAGACCGCCGTCGCCAGCCCCTGGCTCCCGCTGGTGTCGCACAGTCAACCGGGTTCTTGTAACGCGTTGTTCTGTCTTCTTCTTTCGCTCCTTTTTGGTCCTTTTCACGACACTTGCTTAGCTGATCTTATAACCTACAAAAGTAAATAAAACGAGTGAAAATCCTAAAAATTACATTATTAGTTTAGATGAAAGAGACATGTAAAATACGACAAATTAGCGCCTAACAAATGCCCCTACACCTATCTTTTGCTCGTCCTCGAGGAAAACAAAAGAAAATCTAACCTAAGAACCTAAATCATTGTCATAAGAATCACGACTGCATTTAGCTCATGCAACAAGCCTTTAAACCCCTTGGTTATCCCAAGTAGATGAGTGAGGTCTTGTAAGGGTTTACAGAAGATATACCGATAAAATCTTTGAAGTATTCCTGGATTTTTCAAAACAAAACATATATACAAGACAATGGGGACAAAATGTACACATCCAGATTGATTTTCTTGCCTTAACAGCCTAGCTATCAAGCCATATACAAGCAAAACATACATTCAAGATACACATAGGCAATAAATGCACCCCAACTCTCATTTTTTACCCCATGCAACACAATGACGCGATTGCACACCTTGGCACTCCGTGCGAGGTGTATCGACAGCTTATGCTAGGCTAAAATCGGGTAAAAGGTCACCTTTACTTGGTTTACGACTTCCTTTTATTTTTGCTCCTTTTTTTTCTTTTCTTCATTTTTTTCCCCACTTTTCTCCTCATGCTTCTTATCTCGGGTGGGTAGTTCTTAGCTTATTATGCCTTGAACTTCTGGAGGAACAACTTCGCACATATTCAGGCTTCTTCCCTATTTAGGGGTTTTATTTGGATGTGCAAAGCACTTATTCAAGTCCAAATAGAGGTACCGGAGATAAGCTTATTTTTAGATTTCTTGCTTTTCTCTTTTTTTTTCTTTTTCTCATAATGAAGGCAAAACCGGAAGTCAATTAACCAACTATAACGTCCCTAAACCCAAACCGAAAGTCAATGATTAAGTGTACAAGGTAGGCACAAAACTACACATGTGAAATTGGGCTATTATGAGAGATCGAAGACCATATTGTAGTTAAGTGTTCCATTATGCATATTCGACCTATATACATGCTAGCAACTAAGCTATCAAAGATTACAAACCAATCACAACGACACAAAAGTCCTCTAAAGCTAAGAAGAAAAATTATACAAAACTAGAAAAATTGAAAAATTTTCACAAAAATATGTACAAAAGGGTATATGACTGCCCAACCCCACATATAAATCTCACAATGTTCTCAATGGGAGCCAAGGAGTCACTAAAGGGCAGCCCGGTGCACAAGCATCCCGCATTCATGTAGGGTCCGGGGAAGGGCCGCACCCCAAGGGGTGTATTGTAGGCAAGGATTCACTACCACCATAAAAACGTACAAAAACAAAGAAAACAAAGTCACACACACAAAACATAACAAACTCACACAAAAGCACTAAACCTACACACATATACACAAGCTAAAACACTCTTCTAAAAACACAATCGCACCAAATCAGCAACAATACCACACATATATACAAAACTAACTACTAAAAACAAATATATACTAATCCAACAACACCACAAATAACAAAACACAAATATGCACAAGGACAAACAAATGTGATCATAGCCATCAATCAGCTCCACAATATCCCAAGTTTCACCTCAAAGTTGATTACCATGAGAAACACAATCCTAATATCCACAACTAAACACAACCTAATATCCACAACTAAACAAAAAGAAAAAGAAAGAAAATAAGAAGGAAGAGAGAAGAGTTACAACGATTATACCATGTTGGGTACTGATTGTACTCGAACTATGCCTCTCTAGAATGGGGCTGTGGAGACCTGAGGAGCATCAACCACTCCTCATCATCGTCATGACTCACAGCGTCAGCTTGGATGCTGTCAAAGCTCATAAGAACTTGTCAAATGCCTGTGCATGCATCTCAGAATGAAGTAAGTAAGAGAAAACTAGTAAAGATATAGCAAATAAAGTTAGTGCCCTCTTAAACTTATCAAATGTCATAGAAAAGTCAAAAGTATAATCAAAGAAAACATTCCACATGACTTTCCTAGGCAAGTCTTCTAGGTATGCACAGTATGGATCAAATGAGGGGTAAGGCCCGCTAGTGTCACCTAGGGACTCATGAAACACATGCAAGTGAGAAGGGGTAGTGGGAACGAAGGGGATGAAATGGGGTCAAGTAAAGTGGCTCGCTGCAAATGGGGTCATTATGCTCAATGCTAGAAGCAGCACCAATCCTCACATCCTCACTATAATATTCCTCAAAAGAAGACTCTAACAATACAATATCGCTCGACAAATCAAGCGAATCATCCTCAGCACAAGTAGCATTACCCCTAAGAGACTCACCCATCGCGAACCCCGTGCACTGAGCTAAAGGGAGGGAAGAAGAAAGTAAGCGCAAGACACCCTCAGTAGTGACTCTAGGTGTGCTAGGCAAGGATGGAGTGACCAGTAGTGAAGATGTCAATAGAGGATCAATCACTTTCTACAGGCCGATCAAAGGTGAATCAATCATAAAATCAGGCTCTAAGGGAACGAAAGACTCGCAATCATCATAGAGACTAACCTCAAGTCTAGAAGAAGTGGACTAGGCTCAGTCTCATTCAAGAGGCCACACTCCCTCATTTTACCAACAAAGCACTCATGTCGCTCATTCATTGTCTCTATTATGGCATTAAGTCTAGCATAGCATGCATCGAAAATATCTTAATAGGGACAAGAATTCGCATCATGGTCCAAAGATTGACAATAAGAGTACATAAGAGGAGAATAAGCATGGAAATCATAGAAAATGGGGGAAGGGCACACAAAACATTCACTAGCAATCTCGTAGTGCCATTGATGCCAAGTCAAAGACTCAAACAAATCCTACATGTCATCAACATCTAAAGAGTACAAACCACCATAACACATGGACTCAAGGTGTCTCGGGTCTCATATGTTATCCAATCAAGCACAACATTGCATATTTCTCATTTTTCACCCGTAAAATGCACATAACATGATAATCATTCAGTCGAGACAAGTATTGCCAAAAAGGTTCATGCTCAAAGTGAGGTACATGGAAAATAGCCATTTTGATTTTTTTTTTCAAATTTTCAAATTTTTATAATTTTTTTGGATTTTCTAAGACCTGGCCTCAAATGCTCAAGTAAACCTCGATATTGAAAAATGCCAACTCCCCGGCAACGGTGCTAAAAACTTGATAGTGAGAATTCGAGTTTAAATGTGTAAACCCTAAGTGTACGGTTGTTCCATTGAGTACTCGGGGTGTCGTCCACTGGGAGTTGGGTTTCAACTACCGAGATTAGCTAGAGCAACTCAATCTAGGCCAAGAAGGAAAGAAATGAAATCAAAACTAAACTAAACTAACAAAAGCAAAACAGGTGGCTTGAGACTATGATGTGACCAATCGACGAACTAAATAGTCAAGATGAGTTCTAACCTACCCGACCTCAACTAAAAACAAAAGATGGTCAGTTGCGTCATCAAAAATCACCTAAGCCCTCTCTCAAGGGTCATGAACTAGCCTAATTAGTTTAACCACCTATTTTCATGGGTTAGCCCAATTGGGCCACAAATTAGCAACCCTCGGACCTAACTAGAATCGCGACTATTTCTATGCCTCGAATCCGATTATCCTCTCTCCCACACTAGCTAATTGACCTCATATCTCGGTATAAGTCAATCGCTCAAAAACAAAGATGAAAGCTCTCTCAAGCATTTCATCGAACACTGGGCGGGCATAAGGGAAAACTCTATGTTCTAAGCGAGAGTTGGGTGTGATTAGGCCTGATACAAGTCTAATTAGCCATCAAGAGGCTAATCACAATCCAAGCTAACCAAAATTAACAACAAATTAATCACAAAATACAAAAACCCCAAAACAAACCTAAACTAACAAATGACTCAATAAGCATGTAAATGGGGGAATTAATCTAAACTAGCATGGATGAAAACTAGAGAAAACATGAAATCATAATAAAAACTAAACATTTAAGCTAAATACAATCTAAACTAACATAATTAAAATAAGAGGAAACAAGAAAAACATGAAGTAAAGAGAGAGAGAGAGAGAAAGAGAAACTTATGTTTGATTGATTGAATGAACCTTAGAATCCACAAGCTTGAATCACAAAATACAATCTAAAATCCTAATTTGATCCTCCCATTGAAGTTTTTATTTGTCAAACTAACCTAAAACCTAGCCTAAAAATATCCAAGAGAACCCCCAAAAGAACCCGAAGCAAGCCCCTTAAATAGTTGAGCCAAGAAACAAAACAACGCGCGCAGCAGGGGGATCGGTGACCGCTGTTGCCAACCCCTGGCTAGCGCTGGTGTTGGCTAGGGTGTTGGCAACAGGTGTTGCATAGTCGACCGGGTTCCTGTCGCGCGTTGTTTTGTCTTCTTCTTTCACTCCTTTTTGCTCCTTTTCACGGCACTTGCTTGGTTGATCTTATTATCTACAAAAGTAAATAAAACGAGTAAAAATCCTAAAGATTACGTTATTATACGAGCTAAGATTAGGTGAAAGAGGCATGTAAAATGTGACAAATTAGTGCCTAATAGCTAGTAAAAAAAAACTGATTACTTCGAAGTCTGACCTCCCCCCCGCAAAACACTCATCATTCGGCAAATAGAGCTTATAAATTTCCATAGGATGGATAGATTAACAAATAGATTAAACTAAATTTTGTAGAGCCTTCGGTCATTCGCTCTCTTCTGGCTGATTTGACCATGATCAAATGATTGGAATAGCAATTAAGAAAGTTCACAGTTGAAACAATTGCAACTTGTTCATGGTCCAGTTCTCATCTCGGTTGGGTCTACCATTTAATTTCAACTTTGTGCTGGCAAGAGGACATCCCTCCAAGCCTACAATTTATATTTTTTAAGGAGTGGACCCGTTGCTACTTGATCCGGAAAGCACAAAAATGTTTTAAGAAGCATTTAATGAATAGCTAACCTAATGTCATTTAATTTGCAGTAATTAGGATCCCATGGTTTTTCCAATAGCCATTGGAACCATACCACGAAACCCAAAAATTTAAGAGACAACAGCGTCACGTATACACTTCGCGTGAAATATACATAATGTATTATCGTCTGAAGACACCTTTTACTAAAATTCTTTTCTTAACTCTTATTAGCAGAATCATGCAAATTTTGAAAAAGTATCAGACATTACTGTATCTTTAATACATTCACGGACTATAGTATTATTTGATTCCAAAATAAGGGAGACAGAGAAGGAAACAATACAAGAAGTTCTATACAAAGTTGGGAGCTGCAGGTCTAGAGATTTTATACAACATTATCTAACTTTTAATTAGGTTCTCTAACATTTATTAATAAGAATCAATTTTTATGAATGTTTCGCTTTGATCAAACGTCAAAGAACTTGTATATAGAATTTTAAATAATTTTTTTCCTAATATTGTCATAAAATACTAGTACTTATAAGAGATCTGTCCATTCAGGTCACAAAGAGTAAGACCTTGAGATTTGTAAGGGCGCAGGAAGTGTATATAACTTACTAGAGATGTTGAGGATTATATATACTTCAAATATGATGCCTTTTTGCTTATAAAATTGAAGCTTATTTTGGTTTTTAATTTTCTTTTGGCCATAGTAACTAATTTGGATACTTGATGTGCCACATCAAGATGATACAGCGCGACAAACACAGTGCATGACAAATACACTCGTGCTACATGCATTACATGCTCAAGTTTGGAGACGTGCTTTCCCGGACGATAGTAATATATTAGTATGGGAATTAGGAGCCCATGGTGGATTCGCAAAATTCTATTGGTGTCAAATTTTTCTTCTGAAATGATATTTTGTATTGAATTCGAGCTGTAATATTGACCATTTCAACTGTTTTCCTTCCTGACGATAGCGTTTCTCAATTATTTAATATGCTTAATGATAATGTGCATCCTTACCTCTTGTTAAGGGGTGATTTCGTAGCCCCGGCC
>NCQV01155603.1:3285-14769 GCA_002740545.1 Lophocereus schottii
TTTATTATACTGAAAGAAATAGAAACTACAGTGCTGACTGATTTGGCTCAGGAATATGCTATTCTGCTTACCTAAGTGTTTGCAATACAGTGTACTTATATTCAGAATGTGTTTTTTCATTTTCTACTATTTCTAGCTTTGAAACGGCTTACTGCATTTCTATGTCTAAAGATGTGCTTATATGACAATCTGGTCCTCATAAGTGATGAGCCATGTTCATCCTGTCTAAAAGAAGACACTTTTCTGCAGTTGGAAACAGTTTCCTTCCTGCTGACTTACTCTTTTGATGTATGGTCAGCCATCGGAAGTGACTACGGTCTTATAAGATTGGATCAAGGTAAGATGAATGAGACTGCGCAATCTCAGCAAGATCCTCCTATTGAGGTGATTACTCCTGAAGTTTATACCAACAGTGACACTTCAAGAGGTGCTTTAGGTGGTATATGGTCGCGAACGTTGAGAATCAAGATCACAGGATGGGATGGTGTTGAAAAACTCGACGTTAGGATTCCTGTAAGTTACTGATTGCGTTCTTTACTTCATCTTCTCTTCTTCCTTCCATCCCTTCTTTTTTTGGGTGCATGTGCCAGTGCATATGCAGATTCTCATTTCACATCTTCTGTATGTTGTGAAGCATCATTGTGCATCATGTGGCAGTGGATGTCAATACTGGGACATCGATACTGGGGACTGTTTTTCTATAAATGCTGTTCATATCTTTGTCTTTGTTGAAGTCGCGTCTGGCCAAATAATGAGCTTGACTAGTGTTTCAGACATAAAAAAGCCAAAATTGAAGCTGAAAGAACCACTTAAGCATTAGAACTTAAGGCCTATCCTTACAGCCTATAAATTGAGATGTTAAGCAATAATAATACTGGAAATCAGCACCTTCATTCTCTCTCACAAATAATTTGTTTTGATTATGAGAATATTTCGTTTCAAACATGGTCAAAAGAGACTTTGGACATCAAAGCATCTCATTGTAACGGAGAACAATACAAATATGAAATTAGTCGTCGATGTTGCAGTCTACAATTTTTTGGTTGTCCACATTGAAGGGTCTGGTTGAAACCCTTCTAGCAATACTGATTCCTGCAGTGGTGCTCCGACAAGATATATTGATTTTGTTGGATGGATAAATATGTCCGCTTTCCAACCGTTGGAAAATCACTTCTGGGACTGTCACCCCTGCTTGAATTATGGCGGACTAAAGCAGATTGTGTGTCTATACAATCCTTCGCATCCTTCTTATGGAGTTGTAGGCAGTCAATTATTTTTATCCAGGTCCAATGGAACCAACCTCTCCACAAGTCAGGGTTAAGCTAAGCCTGTTACGCTCTCCACACCCTAGTGTAGGAGTCTGGACTCTTGTGGTATGGATTTGGATTTGGCAGGATTCCTTAGTGATCTCTTCTTAGTGGTGTGCCGTTCTGTTGGACAAGTGATCCAATAACTTGTTCTGCAATTTGTCTTGAAACATTAGTAAGCGTATTGGAAAATGCATATGCTGTAACCTAATTGTTCTTTGAGAAATGGTAATGAACCTTCGAAAGTATTTCAAAAACGAGCACAAGTCTTTCAATTTGTAAATGGGTTTTGTTTAGTCTCTGGACAACATGTGCTTCAAGCTAATTCACTGTTTAGACGAAGTAGAACACTTAACTATTCACCATTAAGTCCAAAAACACAAGGAAAAATTTGGATGAAGTTTTAGTAGTGATATGGGCGATGTAAGAGAATCTGGAAAATGGACTAGATAATTTTCTGTCAAGAGGACTCTGTAAGTAAACTTTTCTGCTTTCCTCTCAGGCTGGATTCTTGGATGGTATTACAAATATTGTTCCAGGTACTGTTACTGTATTCTTCCCTTCCCACTGATTCAATGTGCATCTGAATAGATTGATGGAAATATAGGATTTTGTTGAACAGCTCTGATGGGTGTCAACATCAAGGAACTTTTAAATAGCGCTGCTGAAGGGACGCAAGGAAAGCTGCTAGATTTCAGTGACCCACGTGGAGATAGGATACAAGTGTTTCTGGAGTAAGCTGTTTCAGCCGGAAGCCTTAAGAGGTATATTGTTTCAATTAGTAACTAGTTTGTACCTCTGTGCTAGTACGAATTAACCTTTGCAGAATCAGTTTACTTGTTAAATCGGAGTAGTAAAACATGAGTATTATATTCATTATATCGTTGGAACAATGTTACCAAATAAAGAGAGAAATCAGAGAATGGTCCTAACAGGACCTCATTTTCATTTTAACAAGCTGATGAGGACCTTTGCTGTATTTTAGAAGCCGTTAAGGACCTCACTAATGTTACAAGGCGCCATCAAGGATTCGACTATTTTTCCTTGCAATTCCAAACTGCCAAGTCATATATAATTTATCAAAAAAGCTAAAAAGATCCATGATTTGCAATAAATGATGGATCTGATATTAACAGTAGCCATAACCAAAATGTAGACTACCTGAGATTAAGTACATTTGGAGGAGAGTCCAAAACAAAGTCCATCCCCTGTAATTCCGTATAAATGCACACCACCACTAATAAAATTCCCTAATCAATCACATGATCATCTACAACATAGATTCCATCTTCGAAAAGATTTACAATATATCACCTTAACAATTACTTTCCAAACCTATTCCTCCAAAAAAATACTCTCTATGGTAACAAGTAGTTAAATACATGTTTAGCTCCGCAACATAAAATTCATTCTAAAAACTGATCACTAAATTCAAAAAGCCAATTGATATTTAAAATGCCAAAAACTTGTTCATCTTGTGATTGGAGGTATAAGAACCTGTCTAGCCAAAATGTAGACTACATGAGGAGATTGAAATTCATCTGTAAATCAGATGTCACTGTGTATTGAGATTTTTTTAATTGGCATTAACAATGCTCACTAAAAGGCATTAAAGAAATCAAGGGAACATACCTACTATGAATATATGATCACCACTAAAACGGCAAGCATGAATGGTCGATCAATTGAGCTTTAGGAGATAACAATGATATGGAAGAAAAATCGTTTAGACAAATATATATAAGGGATGGGGCAACAAACCTGATGTTGAGCTCACTTGAGTGGCGAAGTAGATATGATTATCGTGTATCGGCTCAAACAAAAAATGTATTATTAGGATTGGGCTAAACAAAAAATGTATTATTAGGATTGGGCCATGTTAAACTCAAATGAAAAGTTATATATTATGATTAGGTGCATCTCAGTATGCAATTCCTGTTATCATGGCTAAATCTAGGTATCATGCACCATCAAAATGATATTTATGCTTTTGGAAGAAAGCAAGAACCATTCCTTAAGTTCTCATACAGGCGACAAGCCAAAGAGACCCTAATCACAATACAGATGACAGGGCGCTAGTGTGACAAGTTCACATGAATTTACAGAAGGTGGCAATTAGTTTGCTATGCAATCCCAATATATTTTGAGATCTACCTACATCTTAAGCCTCGGACGACAAGACAATCGCCTAACATCAAGGCATTAAGTAGTGTCGAATCTTTTGATAAGAATACGGTAAGGGTAATATAGATATTTGATTAGTTGGCACACCTTAGGACTCTTAGTACATCACCTTGTTTTTGCCCATATACCTATACAAAGCATCATTGTTGCAATTGGTACGGAATGGTCTAGCCTACAAACTGCTATATTTATAAGTTGAACTATTACGTTTTACAACCCCAAGTTTCAATTAAATCAATAGCTTGAAAGAACTTTTAAATAATAGAAAAAAGTTTTAAAAAAGCATGCATACTTACATGTTCTTTAGACTTGTGTGAATTTATCTCTTGCAATTGCCCTTTAGATCAATATACCCCCCCCCGAGCGTGCATCTGGTCTTGTACCCCCACGGGCTTGCATCTATTCTTGTACTAGCATCTACACAAGCCATGGAACTAAAATCCTTACAACACATGATGACTATAATATATTGAAGGCCAATGCAAAGCTAATTCTATTCATGGAAGGTAAACAACCAAATCAACATGGCAGATGATCAATATGCAGAACAACTGCAGAAGAAGCAGCTGTATAAGCAATTTCTTGTGCTCATCCAACAAAGTGGGAAAAAAAAAACTCATAAATTAAAATTTCATGAGATTTCGAGACTCACATGATCGGTTTGTTGATATCCCTTTCTTGCCTTTTCCTTCTGAGTTCCTTGTTTTCTATTGCCTTGGCCTTGAAAAAAATTACTATTGCCAATAGCAACACATTTACTTTTGTTTTTTTTTTTTTTGGATAGGAAAAGGTAATATATTATATGGAAATAAGAAGCTCAGTTGCACAGAGAGCAATGTGAGCATTGTATAAAAGGCTATTTACAACCTAAGTATATACTATCCACACAATATGCCAAATCAATAAAGGAAGAGCTAAACTTCCCATTCTTCCAAAAGTAGAGAATTTTGATGAAATTATCTTTCAAACGCTGAAGAGGAGTTTCAACGTTGTCAAAAACTCTTCTATTTCCCTCTCTCCAAATATTCCAAAAGATGACAAGAGGTCGGACCATGACTTCCTCCTCCTTCTTGTTCTTAACTTTTCTACCAAATGAGCCTTCCCAAACCAAAAGATGGTTCCTAATAGAGTCAGGAGCAACCCAGGACATTCCCAAGCAACTGAAAGCTAGACTCCAAAGAATGCTTGCGACCTGACAGTGGAGCAATAAGTGATCTGTACATTCCCATGCCCTTTTACACATGAAGCATCTATTCACCAAAACTTTCCCCCTTTTTTGTAAGTTGTCACACGTTAGAATGTTCCCATGTGTAGCTTCCCATACAAAGAATGAAACCTTCAAAGGGGCTAAGGACTTTCAAATGAGATTGCAAGGGAAGCCTTTTTTAGAAAGAATCTCTTGTGGTGGAAACTTCCCATCAAGAAGCTTCAAATAAAAAGATCTAACAGTGAAACCACCCGTGAGTGGTTAGATCCCACCGCACCCTATCAATTGAAGATTCTCCTACTTTGGCCTCATTAAGCTTATTGAAAAAGCTAACTAAGGAATCATCATCAACGAAACCATGTCTCACAAAAACAGGTGTCCACACACTGTTACCATGAACCTGCTCCCGATACTCAGCAACAGAGGCATTTTTGTCCACTGCCAAAACATAAAGCCTAGGGAACAAGTCTTTTAAAGAAAAGTCGCCGCACCAATGATCACGCCAAAAAAAGATTGAAGCGCCATCTTCCACCTCAAAGGAACAGTGTGGGAAGAATCTCCCCTAACCTCTGGAGATATATCTCCAAAGACTATACCCCTAAGAGCCTCTCGCAATAGAGGGAGACCAACCAAATCCATCGTCCCCATATTTGATGGTCACTACCTTCCTTCACAGATTGCCCTTTTCATTCATAAATCTCCATAGCTACTTACCAAGAAGGGCCTCATTAAAGAGATGCAAGTCCCTTATACCTAACACTCCTAAAAGCATTGGTTGCTTCACAATGTTCCATCTTACAGGATGAAACTTGAAGTCACTCCCAAAAGAACCCCAAAAGAAATTGCTCTGGATTGCGTCTAATTTAACGGCCACTGAAGAAGGTAGGGGATAAAGAGAGAGGAAGTAAGTTGGGATGCTTGAGAGAACACTCTGGATGAGAATTAGTCTCCCCCCTTTTAAAAGGTACATAGCCTTCCAGCCAGAGAGTCTTTTCTCAAATTCTCGTTAATTGGGTCCCAAATGGCTTTCTCCTTAAACTTAGCACCGAGAGGGAGACCTAGATAGGTAGTCAGAAAGACATCAACTTTGCAACCTAAAACACCTGCAAGCAATTGAATATTGTCCATATACCCAATAGGCCGGATAGAGCTCTTTGCCAAGTTTACCTTAAGACCCGAAACCGCCTGAAACCAAGTGAGCACACACCGAAGACTCACTATCTGCTCACAATCATTTTCACAAAAAACAATAGTGTCGTCTACAAAAAGCAAATGAGAGACACTTAAAGTTGTCGTACTCGGGTAGCCCACTTTAAACCCAGAAAAAAGCCCTGTACTAGATGTCGCATCAAGCATCCTTGTAAATACTTCCATGACCAGCAGAAACAAAAGAGGGGATAAAGGGTTTCCCTGACGAATACCTCTAGAAGCCGAAAAGAACTCCGTAGGAGAACCGTTGACAAGAACTGCAAAGGATGTAGAGGATATGCAGTGTTGGATCCATCTAATCCACCTTTCCCCAAAGCCCATTCTCTTCATGACATACAACAAAAAATCCCAATTCACATGAACATATGCTTTCTCAATGTCCAACTTACAGACCACACTCGGCTTTCCCGACTTAACCCTAGAATCAATGAGCTCATTTGCTATAAGCAGCGCATCAATGATCTGACGATCTCCAACAAAGGCATTTTGGTTCTCTGAAATGAGATTCCCAATGATGCTTCTTAATCTTCGGGCCAAAACTTTCGAAAGCAATTTATAAATGCAGCCAACCAGGCTGATTGGCCGGAAGTCTATAATATTCTGAGCATTTGTTTTCTTAGGAATAAGGCCAATAAAAGTGGCATTAGGGCTGGCCACGAATCTTCCTGAGGAGAAAAACTCCGTGAACATTCTCATCACATCTCCACTAACAGTGTCCCAGGAATGCCATAGTCATACCGTCCAGTCCGGGGGCCTTATCCCCACAGCAATCAAGAAGAGCTTTAGTGATTTCTTCTTCATTGAAAGGCATCTCAATAAACTCTTTCTCCGAGTCTCGTAACAAGGGCAAAGGCAACGTATCAACTCTAGGTCTCCACGGTTCTGACTCGGAAAAAAGAGATTTGTAGAAGTTGTAGATAGAAGACTTCATATTTGGGAGAGCATCATATTGAACCCCATCCACCACCACACAAGACAGAGAGTTAAACTTCTATGCATATTAGCAACCCTATGGAAGAATTTGGTGTTACGATCGCCAGCCTTAAGCTATAAGGCCCTCGACTTTTGCCTCCAAGATACTTCCTCCATCAAAATAATTTTAGCCCAATCCTCTTTTGCATCCCTTCTTTGTTGAATTTCAACACTAGTAAGGCCAGAAGTTTCTTCTCTTACATCGAGGGAATTTATGATTCCCAAAAGATTATACTTTTGAGTCTTGATGTCTCCGAACAAATCGCTGTTCCACTTCTTAAGATTCTCTTTGACAAACTTAAGCTTGGTTGCAACAATATAACTAGCATACCCGTCAACTTGAAGCTCCCCCCACCATTCTTTGATAAGATCCGAGAATCCCTCAAATTCCAACCACATATTCTCAAACTTGAAGGGGGTTCTACCCGACCCCTTTCTAGTCTTGTCATCTCAAGACAAATAGGGAAGTGATCCGAAATTAGCCTTGGCAACCTCTTTTGAAACATGTCTGGAAAGAGCTCTTCCCAATCTGTCGACACTAGAAAACGGTCTAACCTTGAACATACCGATTCATCTCCACGCCTAGACCAAGTACTCCCCCCTTCAAGAGTAGGTCCAACAAGCCTGAGTAATTGATGAAATCCTGAAACTCCACCATTGCATTCGAGAGACAAACACCTGTGCTGCTTTCTTGAGAATGCAAAATTTCATTAAAATCCCCCCTATGCACCACGAGCCGGACCAACCATCCAGAATCCGTCCCAGTTCGTCCCACATCCTGAGTTTGTCAACTTTAACATGCAGACCATAAACACCAGTAAAGGCCCAAGTGGTGCTGCTATCCCCCATTTGCAAGAAGCATGTGATCGAAAATTCACCACAAAAAGAGGAAATCAAATGGAAAGAATTTTATTCCACAAAACTAAATTTCCTCCAGCTGCCCCTATTGCTTTGAGAACCGCAAAACTCGCGGCTTGGTTTCCCCAAATGCTATGAATATTAGCAAGCTCCACTTCCTCAAGTTTTGTCTCTTGGATACAAATGAGATCACAATTCCAGTTCCTCAAAAAATTTTTAAGCAAAGCTCTCTTGTCCCGATCATTTATATCCCTCACATTCTAAGAGATAAATCTAAACATAAGGCACCATCAACCCACTAGTAGAGGTGCACAACCTATCATACTTAACTCCAAACTCTAGTCTCCTGAGTTCCCTCTGCCACTTGGAAGAAGGCGGTGTTCTCTGCACAGCTGGCTTGTGCGTAACGTTGCTACTCTCGATTCTAGAGAGAAGATGAATCACCTCATGCTCATAACCCAAGAAAGCCACCCCAATACAGGCGGCAATGCTTTTGAGTTTGGAGGCCACCCACTTGGAAACCTTATCAGAATCAACATTCCTGTCATCCCAAACATCTTCCATCGAATAGGACTTGCTAGGGCCTTGAAAACAGGAGTAATCAACGGCTAGCGGTTCTACCGAATCATCAACTCTTGAGCAGCTGTCCATTGGCACCAATGGCCACTCATGCCTAGCATGCTCTTGGGTTGTGTCCTGGACCCTGGAAGTAGGAGCATTATTGCGAGAGCTCACACTCATTGCAATTGCGTCACGAACCACTTCCCGAGGCAAATCACAAGGAACACCACCACATAAATCCCATCCCCAATTATGCAGTGACAGTGATGTGTGATTACCCATAGAGAACATAGAAGATGGGGCACTAACCACTAAGGAGTGGGCCTGGTCCTTCTCCTCACATAACCACGGCAAGCTCCTAGAAGATATGGAGCCAGCTCGTTAGTAAGGTTCAAGGAATCTGGTAAATGATGAAAGTCCAAAAGAAGAGAACCCCTGTGGATTTGGTGAGAGACTACATCATCCCTTGCTAAAGGAACAAAAGAGTTGCTAGTCGCCTGTCCACAAATTTTAGCTTCATACAGTGCAGGATCAACACCTTAAGCCTCATCTGTAGAAGGAGAGCTTGTATCACAAACAAGCAAAGCGTCTGGAGGCCAAATTTTACGGACGCTGCCGTCACTGCTACACCCATTACTCTCACGCACCCTGTTTCTTCTATTCCCGAAGCTGTTGCGTCGAGAGTAAACTTGAGTGCTGACAGATCTAGATGCCCTCATACCAAGCTCTGTAATAACCCTTTGCTTTCCTTGGTCCACTTGCATATGCCTGGATAATGCAAGCTCTTCGGCGGCTTCCTTAGCATTCCTGACATGCGTAGAGACAGCAACAGGTGGGACCGAACTCAGGAAGCATTTTGGTTCACCAATAAAACCACACTTTGGGCAACAACCCGGAGGTGGAGGAGGAGGCTGAGGTGGACTTGGAAGTGCTTCCCTATGTGCCATTGTCACTTGGTGTGGAGGCCTCCTCAGTGCTCCTGATGCGGCCGAGAAAGCTAGATTAACAATCTCGGTAAGAGCATCAAAGATCATTGCCCAACCTCTCTCATTCCATCCTGCTGGGAAAATAACAAAAGTTCTCTTGCCCTTGTTTACAACATATAACTGCAGAAATTTTCCTACCCTATTTCTCTTAGATTCTAAAAGAAAAATACTAGAGCCTTGGCACACTTGATTACACCAATTGGAGGATTTGGACTTATAAAATATGCCCAGGCCCTCAGTAACCATAACGCAACATGCTCTGGCAAGAAAACTGAAGTTCTCCTCCCCCTTCCATTCTCAGAAATTTTCAATACATCCTCTACAGTCCCAACAATAGTAAAATCAAAGGATTTGCTTTCAATTGCCACAAACCTCTTGCAGCCTCCTCTCATACTAAAAGTCACAGCAAGCTAACTAAAAAGCAAAGACCATTAACCAAGTAGAATCCTAGCCAGCAACTCCATAAAATGAGAAAAGAACAAACCTGGCCCAAGATCACTTCAGGCGTCCATTTCTGAAAAGAAAATCGCAGAAAATGAAATTCCAGCGACCTTCCGGTGACCGGAAAAGTCGCTGGCGACCGATCTCCGACAATGGACAACACATTTACTTTTGTTATCGCCTGGTCGTCCACATTTTCACATTTTTTCTGTTTTCCTCTCTGGGACTACTTGCGGTGGCTTTATTTTGTCTCACCTACCTCTCTTCTTCCTTTCTTTGGTGGTCTACCGCCAATTGATGTTTTAGCGAGAGGAGCATAGATTGGGGGGATTTGATGATTTAGGCCACTCATCTGGACTATTAAGTAGCTCTAATGCCAAATCATATGCGTTTGGGTAATGTTGTTTGTGAAACCAATGAGCAACGTAATTTGCAGGTTGCTTACCATTAGCCCATATTGCCGCTACAGCATGAAGACATGGAATACCTCTCAATGCCATTCTCTGCATGCACAAGTTTTCTCCTTCAAACTAACGACATATTTTCCCCCACCATGTCCGTATTTGACTCCGTACCAGGCCCTATTATTAAACTTAGACTTTTCAAGTTTCAATTGTATCCTATGGCATATTGGATTATCCCTCTTACCAATTTCATCTCTCTTTCGGTGCAACCTATCCCGAATAGCCTCCCTCCCATCTTCTAGCGTAGAAACAATAGGCTTATACCTACTAGCTAAAATATATATGTTGAAAACTCAACCATATGGTTGTCAACACTATCACAAGAGCTACCAACACCCAAAAGAAAAAAAAAAAAGGGCTCTGCACCACCTTTTAGGATGTCTCTTTACTAGATTTTGTACTACTAAAATAGAATTTTTCTTCATTTGCTCAATAGTTTTCTCATACCTACTGGCTATGTTTGACTTGGCAATAGCACAAAAGTATTTTCTAATTTGAGCAGCACCATGAAGAGTGCGAATATTGGCATAAATATGTGTTCAGGGGCAGGCCACACATTGTGTATTGCATTAAGCAGCCCCTTTTGTTGGTCGGACATGAGTGTCTAGCCTCTCCCATCTATGGTTCCCAAGTCATCAGCAAGCAATTGTAAGGACTATGACCAACTATCAGTTTCCTCACATCCAACCACACCCAAGACAATAAGATACGTTTGATTATTCTCGTCTCTACCAACGATAACTAATAGTTGCCCCCAAAATAGACCTTTTAAAAAAGATCCATTTAAAAAAATGAAGGGCCTACATTCCTGGCAAAAAGCCCTTTCTTACATAATCAAAGCAAATGTAGAACCTTTGGAATACATTTTTGTCACACTTTATTATCTTCACTGTGTTATTTGAGTTAGCCCTGAAAATCTCAATAGCATAATGGGGTAGCATCTCATATTATTGTTTGCATTGTCCAAAAAGCTTACTCCATGCTTTTGCTCTAGCGTTGATGCATCTCTTATCACCCACTTGTACGCCAAACTCAGATCATATAGTGTTCTTCATCTCCAAAATTCTCCAAATAGGTGACACTCTAAACTTTGGAAGATTATAATCAACAATCCAATTAGAGTCCATCCTGTGGACATAATTTAACTTGTCATAAGAATGTTCGCTACTGTAGGTTTTAACTAAAAATTTATGATCATTTTCAAATTGAGAAGCCCAAATTTTCCATGAGCACCTATCAACTTTACGTTGAGCACCAACTCTGCTATACATGTTTTTTGTGAAATATATGTCTCT
>NCQV01155626.1:2438-18695 GCA_002740545.1 Lophocereus schottii
AAGGCCAATACAGGCACACTCGACGGTCTTTTCTTAAGTTCTTAGAAGGCTTCCTCGCAACAATCTATCCACCTATACTTGGTAACCTTCCTTATCAAGTTGGTGAGCGGAGTGGTATTCTTTGCGAAGTTTTGAACGAACCTGCGATAGTACCCTGCCAAGCCCAAGAAGCTCTTTAACTGCATAGGATTCTTAGGTCTTGGCCACTTCACTATGGCCTTTATCTTCTGGGGGTCAACGGACACTCCTTCATTAGACACCACATGCCCTAACAATGCCACTTGACCTAACCAAAACTCACAATTTTTCAACTTGGCATGTAACTCGTTCTCCTCAGCACCTCTAAAACGAACCTTAAATGGTGGATATGATCCTCTGGAGTCCTTGAGTAAATCAGTATGTCATCTATAAACACTACTACAAACTAATCCAAGGATGGCTTGTAGACCCTATTTATGAGATTCATGAATGCCGCTGGGGCATTCATAACCCCAAAAGGCATTACTACAAACCCATAATGTGAGTATGGAAGGTAGTCTTAGGTATGTCTTCATCCTTGATTCAAAGCTGGTGATACTCCGAATGAAGATATTTCTTAGAGAAGGTCCTCGCACCTCTTAGTTGGTCAAAGAGATCGTCTATTCTGAGCAAAGGGTACCGGTTCTTGACGATTATCTTATTCAATTCTCTATAATCTATGAACAACCTCAAGATTCCATCCCTTCTTTTCAGGAACAATATCGGGGCTCCCTATGAAGACATACTAGGCTGGTTATACCCCTTTTCTAACAGCTCATCCAGCTGTGTCTTTAGCTCCTTAAGTTCCACTGGGGCCATCCGATATGGCGCTTTAGATTTGGGGTTGCCCCTGGTACCAAATCAATGTAAAATTCTACTTCCCTAAGAGGTGGCAGACCAAGGATCTCCTTTGGGAAGACATCCGGGAATTCTCGAACTACTGGGATATCTTAAGGGGACGGCCCAATAGCTTTGGTTTTCACTACATTACACAAGAATCCCTGGCATCCTCATCCTAACAACTTGTTGGCTTTCATTATGTTGATCAGTTTCACTCCACACCTTGAGACCTTCCCTTTGTCTACTACATTTTCTTCATTGGGGCCCCTAAAGGTGATCCTTTGTTTTAAATAGTCTATTTGAGCTTGATATTTCGCTAACTAGTCCATTCCCAAGATGATCCCAAAGTTAGTCAACTCAAGCTTTTATAGATCGGCCAGAAACTCATGTTCATACATCCGAATACGACAGTCTTATAATTCCTCACATTTCATAGTCTTCCTATCAGGGAGGATTACAGACAGTTAAAGTGGCCTACGAGTTGGAACGAACCCTAGTGTCTCAACCAGTTTAACAAAAATTAAAGAGTGCGTAGTGCTCGAATCAAATAAACCATCAAGTGGTTGAGCTTGGATAGAGAATATACTAGTCACGACGTTCGAAGCATTCTCTGCTTCCTCTTCGTGCATAACATAAGCCCTGCCCCTAGAATGGGGGATCTATCCTGGTTCTGCTAGGGTGCTCGGGCTGGTTGATTTGGGTTGGCCGCCTGCCCGCCCCTGTTCTTATAGTGCTGCTGGGGCTTCTGTCGCTATCGCCCATATCCCTGGCCGATAGGAGGTGAGGGATATGGGTAATCACGTATATGATACTGAGGACTCCCGTAGCAGTAGCACCTCTTAATCGAGCGTCATTCTCGAGCATAATATCCCAACTTCCTACAAGTATTGCAGGTCACCTTAGGTCAATTATTGAGGTGTTGACCTCCACGTGCGTTGCTGTTGGGATAGTAGTTCTTGGGAGGCCTCTTGTACGGCTCTTAAGGGTGAAAGCTCTCTTACTGATCCCCTTTTCTCTTGATTCCACGCTGTTCATTAAAGTAGTTATTCTGTTCTTTCATCAGTCTTTCTATATTTACTATAGTGTCACACAAGTCCACATAAGAGGTGTACTGGCGCATCGACATCCTCTCCTTGATATTGGGGTTGATTCCGGCCTCAAAACGATTCAGCTTTAGCCTCTCATCAGCTACAAAGGCCAGGGTGAAATGGGAGATTTTCATAAATTTAGAGGCATACTCTGGCACGCTCATTCCCCGTTGTTGCAGCTGCATAAATTCGTTCTCCTTTACCTTTTGAAGAGACATGGGATAAAAGCAGTCCTTGATTAACTCCTTAAACCTATTCCAATCCACCCCAGTCGCATGATACCTTTCTCGCACAGTGGCCCACCATAAGCAGCCTTGTCCTTAACATAGAACACTGCAAAGCCAACCTTCCACTCCTCAGGGCATTGAAGAGCATCGAACAGCTTCTCCACACCCCGAATCCAATCCTCAAAGGCCTTAGGATTGAGGGTGCCATCGTAGATCGGCGGATTGTGGCTCGTGAACCTCTTAAACATGTAAGAGTTATCTTCCTCGATCTTCTTTTGCTTGACCTCCATTAGTTTCTATAGGTATTTATTCTGTGGCTGCAGCTGCTTTCCTTGTTTTTACAATAGCTCTAGCAGTAGGAGATTGATAAGCTCTGCTCCCGTAGGTGGGTTGGGTTCATCCACCTCACTAAGAGACCCATTCCCGTTCCTGCAGTGAAGGGCTTCCAGTCGCTCCCTCAGACTAGCCATAGGGATGTCTGGGTTCACATGGGGTTTCGGAGTAAGGTGGGGCCCAGTCTAAGATTCATCATGGTTTCCTACCATCCTGTTTAAGAAACAAGTCGAGTTTAGTTTCTTCCCTAATATTTCGTGACACACAAGCTACTACAGTTCAGTCAGACACCGTATACTACTGTACCATGCAAGACTAACATGTGATTTTATTCACAATCATATTCACTTTGCCACACTCACGTAGTCCAGTTATTTCATCACATGTCCCATACACATCTCATTGATGACATTTTCACATAATTCACATGATTCACAATTCACAGCAACAATAATGAATATTTGTGTCCATGTAACTCAAGGAAGTTCAAATGCATTGATTGAAAATATTAAGCACTCCACACCAATACTTTTCATTACATAAGTACTTAACAAACTTTATTAGCTTATAATGGCTCAATAAAAGAATAGAAAGATAAACTAAATAGCACAGCCCAAGAAAGCAAAACTTTTAATCAGCTATTAACATCTGTTAATCAAGTGCGCCCATTGGGCAAGTACGCAGACATATTCTACCACATCTGCCCCACTTCTAGCGGATAACCTCAGCCCTGTGTTGCTCCTCAGCTAGGTCCTCCTCCAGCTCTTCCTCTATCAGTTGCTCCTCTTACGGTTCCTCATCTTCTAGGGGCTCTTCTTCGGGCTCCTTATCTCCTAGGGGCTCTTCCTCAGATACCTTATCTTCTAGGGGCTCTTCCTCAGGTTCCTCCTCTCCTAGGGGCCCTTCCTCATGTTCCTCGTCAAGGTCTTCCTATAGTCATCTTCCTCCAGGGGGCTCTCCTCGGGGTCGTACTCATCCGAGGGTTCCTCCCTGGGGTCCTCCTCCTCGATACGATCCCCTCCCATTTCCTCATCCACCGGCCCGTTTTCTCCTACTAACTCTTCACCTTCAGTATACTCTTCTACTGGTGGTGGTGGGGTGTTGTCCTCAATGTCAAGGGTGAGAGGTTGGTGATAGGGATCTACATTAATGAGGTGGTCCCCTAGCCCATTTAAATCCAACCCCATAGGCTCCCATTCACATAAGTAACATCCACCGGCGATGTGGAATGCCCTATTCTTAGGGTGAAGCTCCTTAATTTTTTTAGCCACACTGAATTACTCAATAGGGTTAGGACGAAGAATAGGGTCTGGTTGTGCTCAATCCTCAAACAATCGTTTGGTATCCCCTCTAACCTCCCATGAAGAAAACTCTTAAGCTACTCTAAGTTGCTAGTCAAACTAACTCCATGCATCTTTCCAATTCTCTAATAACGGCAGCACTGCCTCATATAACCACAATGCCAAGTCACATTCATCTTATACATTAATAGGGCNNNATCAAATACATGATCACAATTAAGCAAGCATAGGCAGGCATGCCCCTTTTTCCCATCTTGCACTCATGCTCCAAGTAGTCCTTAGATCTACAGATTTTGAACTTTTGGTTTTTAGTCCTATTTACAACCTTTCAAGCGCACCCTCAGGTTAGTCAACATGCGCTCTAATACCACTTTGTAACACCCCAACTTTCTCATTTCTTCTCTATTACTAATATTAACCTACATGGTAGTGAAAAAACCAAAGTGGGGTGTTACCATCGCATTTTCTTCTTAGAAATATCAGGTTGAGTACCAACCAAAGCATCAATGCATATACATCCTCAAATTATAACATTAGTACAAGTCCTGACAACAAGTGTAATAATAACTAACAGAAACACAATCTTTAACAAGTCTAATCGAAAATTGATTCAATTCAACTAGACATAAAATAAGAGAGCCTCGCTCTAGTTTGGATTCTCATCCCCATGCTCATGGACTTCACCTGAAAACAAAATATTTACAAAAATGAGATAAACTCAATAACAACCACCCCTAACAATCAAAACAAGCACACAAATTCATTTTCAAATCATTTTAGGGGTGGGGAAATCGCACCTATATATTCTTAGTAGAGGCATACAGTAATCCAAGTTTCTTTTATTCATTTTCAAGTTTACAAGGCCAAACTGGGTAATGCAGCCACTTAACCTTAACTTAACCTACCATCAAATTGGACGGTTACCGCTTAACCATACCCTGGCCTACCACCAATATGATCGGTTACTGCTAACCTGGCCCACATCCGTCCCAAAGGGGCAAGTGGCCACTCACATGCATGCACTTTACCCGGAGAAGACTAATGGCCTTTAATAGCACAAGAACATACTTCTCAGTCTCGCCCATCCATTAATTTACACATTTATACTTAACCTTGATTCTTAACCAACATACACATCCTAACCCGATCGATGCTGAACCCACGCATTTCCACATTATTTTTGCAATACGGCCAGCCCAATAACCCATGCACTCACTGATTTAGCAAAATGTTTCAACATATCCCACACAAAATATTTCTTTCACATTCACCCGGAAAAATCAACACCAAATACACTCAAAATAAGCTTTACACCTACTCGCAAATGACATTTTTCAAGTAATTTTGGGGAAGGGTTAGGGTATAATTGTTACTTGGTAAACCGTATCTCACAGGCTCGATTACATAGCTCGACCTAATGATCCCCACCTGGACCAGAACAACACTTATGCTTAGCCCCCAAATTTGTACAAGACGCATCCCTAATCTAACCCTACCTTAGAATAATTTTTCTACCATTTTTAGACAACTTTAGGAATCTCGAATCGTAGCTAACCCCGATTCCAGTTCCAGTTAGAATCTGGGCCCAATTTTCAAAGGTCATAGCTTGAGTTCCCAACATCAAAACTCGAGGGCTTACCCATTCTGGAAAGGTCAACTCGCCCTTTACAACTTTTATGTTTGGTGTTTCTCGAAAATCTGCGAGTTACTGGGTCACTTTTTCCAAAATTCCCACACTATCACTGGCTACCCAGACCTGCACAGTCCTCGGTAATCAATCCATAACTTACTCAATTCAAGTTTGATTCACGTGATCGAAAAGTTATAAAGCTAAAGATATCTTAGTCTAACTACCATAAAAGTTTCGTAAGTTTTGGATCACTACAACATCATGGGCTAAATTTTAAAGTCCGGGTATGTTCTAACCTCCATTCAGTGGCCCCTAAAAGGTGTTTTTTAGCCTAAATTTTCACCACATTAGGTCACACGACTACCCACATCCATCTTATCAATTTCTAAACCCCTGCCAATCTAAGTCAAGCCAAAGACCAAAATTTTATTCAAAACAAATATCGAAACATAGTTACTATGTTTACCTTGATTGGGTTTTAAAAAGGGGGATGATTGAATCACCAGTCACTTAGAATTTAAATCTGAAAATTTATAAAGCATGCATCAATAGTTGCAAACTTATATTCTTGAATCATAAAATAGTGAAAAAGACTCCACTTTAATTTTTTTTTTTGTGCATGAAAGATGCATGAGATTAGGGTTTGAATTATGCATCTACTACTTACCAAAGCAAGGAGGGAGACGAAGAGTGTGGGTGGGGATGGTCAGCGGTGGCTGTATGGCGCACAGCGGTGGTGCAACGAAGGGCGTGAGAGTGAGAGAGGAGAGAGAGAGAGAAACCATGTGAGGGGGGCACGGTTAGGGTTAGCAAAGAAAGAGGGGGAGAGTTTGAGCAACAGAGGGAGAAAGAGAGGCCGAGTGTGGGGGGGTGGTTGGCCAGGGTGAGAGTAAAGGAGGGAGAAAATTTTACTAGGATTACGGTTAAAAGTGTTGGGGGGAAAATATCATTCAAAAGATTTAGCTTCCTTTTTTTAATACAAAAATTTGCCCCTCTTTCCCTTCCCAATTAGACAACTTTTAAAAAAAAACAAAACAAAGCAAATTTTGCATTGACTTGGATTGACTTAGTTTATAAATCCTAAGTCGGTCCACGTTAAGTATAATTTATTCCGAAAGTGAATTTCCGGGGTTTTACAATGAGAGAAGTAAATAAGGAGGATTGCACATGCAACGGTTTTAGTATGAACTTTAACAGGTGAAGCATGGTTTTTAGCTCCACATTAACTTTTATGATTTACACAAATGGTAGTGGTTGCTGCTACTCTACCAGAACTCTAACTTTTCCTTCAATTGGCGGATATGAGGTTTCTTGCATTGCTTTAATTTCTAGCCTTCAGGAGCAAGTGCAAAAAGATACCATTTGAGATCTCTTCGATTATGTAATAACCCGACCCTAATCAATATTTATTTATTCAAATTTTATTCATTTATTTAATTAATCATATTTTTTGATCTAATCACTTATGGTTATTGGTTTAACCAAATTATGTTTATTAATTCAATTACACCCAATTTATATATTTACCAGATTACCTTATCTCATCTAAATTTTTCACTTTCATGTATCGTATTTAATAATCCCGGTTGGGGGATATTTCATTTGTGTCCCATTTTGCAATTCAAGTTTCACTGATTGTTAATTCAAGTTTTATTGATTGTTAATTCAAGTTTCGTTAATTAATTAAATTTCGGGTGAATCGATATTAGGTCCCGATAAATATAATTAGGTGATTAAATTATTTTTCATAATGTCACCAAAAAAATTTAATTTTTAACCATGCAAAAAATTTGGGCCCAAATTCATTAAGTTTGGCCCAATTCATTTGGGCCGATTTGCAGCTCGATTCATTTAGATTCAAATTTTGGCCCGAAAATTTTGGTGAGATTGAATTAAGTTAATTACTATTATTTGTATCTAATTCTAATGAGCAAAAAGATATTTTAAGGAGGGATAAAACTCAGGCAAGTAATTTGATATAGCTTGGAATCATTTTCAACCAATTAAAAACACCAAGCTTTCTTCTTCTTCCCCTCTCTCCACCCCACAGCCAGCCACCTTGCTGCCGCCACCACCACCTACTGCCGCCACCAGCTGCTGCTGCCGCTAGCTGCCATCAGCCACCAGCCACCCACCACAACTCTCACAAACACCAAACACCATCTCCATCTCTCCGTACTTGATCTCAACTGAGGTAAATCCTAATTCTAACCTTGTTTAATTTTGGGTTTTTATGTTAGATTTAATCATGGATCATGTTATCTTGATATAAACAAGTATTATTTTGATGGTTTTAATTGATTGGATAAGCTTGAAGCATGCTACGGTTTAGGGGTGTCCAAGATGATGTAATCTTATTGGATTTTGATTGTTTTATCTTTGATTTGGTATTCTTTAAAGCTATTGATGATGGTGGTGGTCGATTTGATGAAATTTTTACATAACAGGGTGAATTATGAAAATTCCCCAATTGATTTAAAAGTGATTCATTTGCTCATTTATGCAAGCAAAGGCGCTTATGGGTGTGTTTGGAGTGATTTTGTAAAGAGATGAATCGAAGGACATATTATAGATAATTATGGAGTATTTTGAGGAAAAATGGATGTGTAAGGTGATGATGAAGCAACAAGCTTTATTACATGATTTTAAGGAATGATTTTAGATGGGGATTTATGTGAAAAGAAATAGGAAAGCAAAAGCAATGTGGCTGTGAAATGGCAGAAAATAGGGGTCATTTTGCCAATAAACTAGTAATGATCAACCAAGCCCAAAATTATAATTTTCGGTGGATAGATATATCATTGAGTATCTTTCAAATTCCTTTTGAATTACTTCATTCCCATTTGTGTGGGAAAAGTTATGACCGTTTTACTAGAACTGTACAGGTTCAACTAAAAATTGGCACACTTGTGTTCTTGTCCCATTTTGCGAATTCTATTGTGGGAATCATATTTTGTGTTATAAATGAAAGTTTTTATAGCTTTTCAATATTTCCATATTGGGGTTTTAGGTCTCTATTTGAGGTTAAGGGTGAAAGTTATGGATTTTTGAAGTGAACTGACTTACTTTGGTACAAATTAGGCTGTTATTGCAATTTCTGTGCAGCATATACTTGGAGAAAAATTCTGAAAATTGTACTGTAAATTGCCCATATTATTTTCAAATTTCCTATAAGATTTCGTGAATTTTGATTGAGTTTTGAGTTTGGTGAGTTTTGGAAGTATTTTGGGCAATTGTGTACAAAGCAATAATAAAGATTGAGTGAGATTGATCATGTACTAATTTTGTGTGTTTTGGGCCAAGTAAGGTCATTTAAGGGGGAAAATGAATATTCATGGACGTTCATAGAGCTTTTAACTTGATCAATGAGAAAGAAGAAGACAAGCATACAATTTGGGAGCTTGTTTATGAGTTTTGAATCAATTATGGATTTCACAAAGAAAATACCAAGTTTAGTGAGCTTAATAGCTTCTATTGAGTTCAATGATTCATTTGCGGTGAAATTCTATATGTAATAGATTCATGAATGAAATATGAAAAGTGGGGAGAAGTTTTGACTCATAAACCATATTTATCAGACCAAGTTATTGCAGTTTATCCTATTTTGAATTAAGATATATCTCTCTTGGCCTCAAACCTCTATTACTGACTCAATTCAGAATGTAACAAATGTTTTTATCAAGCCAATCTAGTTTAGTCATTGTTGTCCTAAACCAAGCTATACATCAGCGAGTCTTAAATCTGTATCAGCAACCTACTCCAGAAAAGGCCAAAACCACTCTCTCATTTGTCACCATCAAGGCCTTTTTCTTTGTAATCTCATTTATCTTATTGTGGTTTATTTTACTTTCATTTACTTTATATCAGATTTAATTACGTTCATTAATTCAATTTTGAAGTTGTATTGAAATACCCGAGTTATGTACACCATTTAATTTCTCAATTTTCATTACACATACTTTTACTTACTCAATTATAAGAGTAAGGATTATTTACTGACTACATATACCTACAATGACATTTATGAAATAGAGTCGAGACCTAGTTATCGTTCCCCGTTACGCATAAGTGTTATCAAGTTAGGACATATTTATCAAGTTAGATGATATTTATAAAACAGCTGACTTTTATCAAGTCAGATGATATTTTTACAGACTCAGAGTACGTCCATTGCTTGTATCTTCAGAAAGTAGAACATGCTTATCAAGTTACAACTCTTAATGAGCTTATCAATGAATCAATTTATACAGTGATTTGCAAATTAACTTGCGACCCCGTCAGTTATCATCTATAGGGCATCAGCCCATCATTTATCCACTTGGCTTCACGCCAACTCTTGATCAAATTAGCAGGTGTACACTTATCTATAAATCATATCATTACAAGGGGTTCATATCCAGATAATAGTGAGCAATTCAGTTTCATATTACTTTCATTTTCATTGTTATTGCAAACTAAATGAATTGCAAAGGCGGGTACCCATCAACAGTATTTCTATGCTCATTTTACAGTATAGGAATGCATGTATTGAGTTTTAGCTCACATTTTCGAATTATTTTCATGTTTGCTATTTTAGATGATGACGTAGCACATGTTTCTCCATTTAGCAAGACCTTTTCGAAGTTATCAAATACTCATAGTGGATTCAGCATAGCATGAATGTTGGGATCGACCTCAGGATCAAGTTGGGTCCATATTCAATATACTTGTGTAGTGTGGAGTGTGAATTAGCACATGGTATGAATAAGAAGTTGAACTATTATGGACCCTAGTCTTAGGGTGTTTCAGTTTAATAGATATTGTGATTGTGAACATGAGCTGTAAGACTAAATGGTTTCAATGAGCGTTGTCCTTATCAGGACAACTGTTGCGGCGTCTATCATTAAGTCTTCCGCTACAGTTTTTTATAAATCATGTCATTAGCATTTTAGGGGCATTACAGATTTGGTGTCAGAGCTAAGGTTTTAAGGCCCACTATGAGCTATCAAGTGTTTAAGAATTAGCTATCAACGTGAGTATGAGTTGTGTTGGACTAGTTAAATGAGCTATTGATTATAAGTCCATATGTATGGGCATATAAAGAGGAAACATTTCTATTTGGGTGGTCCAATCATTTGGTAATATCCTGAGATCCGAGCATTCGTAAGGCGGAGTATGGAACCATTTGGGTGACCTATTAATGAGGCATGCTCTCATTTATTTGGGAGTTGTATTGTATGTTTCATTTATCTCATTTGTTTAAATTTTTACAATCGTGCACTCGGGGTGTATGACACATTGAGTTATGAACTCTGGCGTGTGGTCGTTGAGCTATTGAAGCATTTGTCTCCATTTCAGGTACCTATTATAAGGCTTTAAGCTGAAGTTTAGTCAGTTTTTAGGCAGAACTCTATCCGTTTTACCCTAGGATTTGAGGGTTTTATTGAAGTGTGTTAATATACCTGATCTTAAGTACAGTGATGGTTCAATGTGGGGTAACTTCTTAAAGGATTAATACAGTGTCAAGTCAGATTCTAAACCTCTAGATGAGGAAATGCCTAGTGGCGCAATATCTTTAAGGTGAACCAGTATGAGATGAACATTACAATGAGTGCTTATGTATGGTCATAACAATTAGTAGCTTATGGTGTGCTACTTGGCATTATATGGGTGGTACAAGTAAGATTAAGCTGCTATGTATAGAAATCATCTGATCTTGATACCAAGACCTTACATCAGCAATGCCACCATCACTTCCTATCATTGACTTATTTCTGCCCTAGTTATCTTGAATTATTCAGAGGCATTTTACGACTAACACTCTCTTGAATTGCAATGGAGTGTTTATGAAAAATCTTATATGTGGTCTGTGGGGAGTCCTTTAAACACATCTGACGAACCTTTCTTATAGACGATTCAAACCCTGACAATCATAATTGTTTAACTCTCTACTTCTATAATGAACCCTATAATAACCCCCGGTATGCGTTACTGTGTGATTTGTAGTTCTTCCAAGTATATTTGATCCATTCTACTTATAGTTCAGTCATCACTATGTTCATATTTTTGCTATCACCTGCTTTAAATCCTTGCCTCTATTTGGACACTGTTCATTTATTGCTTGCAAAGTCTCTGGTTGTTTCAGACCCAGTCATTGAGCGCCCTTTCAGCAAGTAAATGTATCCATATTGTTCGTGTTTCTATAGCACTGTAACGTCATGTTGGCATACTACTCCATGGCCATGAGTGCATGTCATTACTCAAGTTATTTTGGAAACCCTTTCTTTACTAGTATAGCCTATCTTATTAATGATAAACAACGATTTGTCCGATTTCCATCTGCCAGTAGTTTTAGAGTTTATACACCTACCCAAGACTTTCAATTACTGTAGAATGTGTTATTAATGGATGCCATCATGTTCAGTCATAAGACTGACTCCTTCATTCTGACGTATTGGACTTTCAAACACTAGTTGAATAAAATTTCCCTTTTGGTGTGGCCCTTATCTTTATCAATTTCCTCACATATGGGTACCATATGATTTTTCAAATGCCTCTTTGGTAATCTATTAGATTTCTTCACCTTCAGTACTTAATATTCCCTCTCAACTTCATAACATCGTTCATTTACTTTACTATCATAACCATCATGAATAAACTGCATGTCTTGTATATACAGGTCATTTATATGACTTAACTCTTTCATTACGAATCTTCGTCCTTTCATTCATTCTTCTTGCATGCCGATCCTTTATAACCAATAAAGAAATATCTTTGTAAGAGTTCATGGTGTGGTTACATTTATTTACACTTTAGATCGTCCTCCTGTCTTTTAAGTTTACTAAGACCAGTAGATAGTTGAATGTGTTATCTTTTATAAATATGCCTTTATTAGTATTATTGAAACCATATTCATTGGGCACTCGATCCAGTTTCATTGACAGACCTTGTTATCATTAAGGGGATGAACTGATTGTATACTTATAAAAGATGACTTGTATAGATCTTAAGGCTAGTTTAAAAAATGTGGAAGGACTACACGTGTGTTTCTATGGACCGAGAGAAGAAAAACCCTACTTTCACCTTAATTACACTATGCAAGCACGTGAGTTATCGTGTCAATAATACATTGAATATTAGTGATATGCCAAGCACACTTGGTACATACATATCCATAATTAAAGTTTGTGAATTTAGAGATGTTTTGTCTGAGGACTTTCAGGACTGTTTTCCCATAAGAAACATTTATTTTCAAATCAACCTAGTTCTAACTGCTCAATCTATTTTCAGAGCCCCTATCACATGACCCCTAGTAGGATTCAAGGAACTAAAGATTTAGTAAGATGAGTTGTTACAAAAGGGAGTTATTTGACGAAGTGTGTCACCGTGGGAAACCCTGGTTTCATATATGTGAAGAAGGAAGGCAGAACCTTATAATTGTGTACTGCGTACAAAGAGTTAAGCAAGATCGCTATCAAAAACAAGTGCCTTATACATTGAATTGATGATTTATGGATTAACTGCCAACAACATAAGTCTTTTCAGGAATGATTTGAGGTCCGAGTATCACACCTAAACCATGCAACCATAATTCATCGTTTGCAAGAATGCCCTTCTATAGTAATTTTTGAAATTGTTTGCTTGTCTCATCTTGAAAACTTGAAACTATCCAATATTATTTAATCTCCCTTACATTTCAACCCGATATTTCTATTAGCATGATCTTCCATGTCTTTGCAAACCCATTGTTAAATGTGTAATACATTTTTATTCGACCTTATATGGTTGTCAACATTCTAGTGCTCTCGACCGTCACCATCTTTATTTCATAATCATGAGTTGTAGTTCATTCCATTGAGAGCCGATTCACACTTTTACCTTACATCTTATTTATAATGTAATTCACCTCTCATTGGTGTGGGTGATTACAATTGTCATAATCTCCTTATTCTCTTTATTTGAAACTTCAACTCCCACACGTATATCTTACATTCTGATATATAAACTTCTGCATTCTCTATCTAATCTTATTGTTGTACTTGAATTGACTTCATATGAGTAAAGGCATGTTCCTATTGTAGCTTGCTCAATCTATTTATCTATCAATTAGCACTTCGCTATGTCCAATTCATTTATCTATCCATTACACGTTGCCTGTCCAATCTATCTATCTATCTATTGCACTTTGCTTATCAAATCTATCTATTGCACTTATCTTATTGCTTGTGGCTATAAAGTCACCTAGTTGAAGCTCTGTGGCTTACCATCTTGTTTCGAATTCATCAGCTAAACCCGAGTATAACCGAGCCACCTTTCTCCTTCGCTGATTAATTATTGGACCTTTATGATCCATATTTATAAACCACAATTCTTGTGGCATCATATTTTAAAATTAATGATACACTTATGGCTATCTTTATTCCAACCACCCTATGTTAATCCCTCCTCTATAAATCTTTTCTATTCTCATTGTTTATTTCTTTTATTCCTAATGACTCACTTAACTACCAATTCCATCATTTTCATCCCTGATAATATTTATTCTAGTGTCTAATTTAGACTTAGAGCATATCTTAGGCTAGTCTAATGAAGGAAGATCATGGGGTGTATTAAGAACACCAGATGATGACATTTTGATAAGGGCATTATCTCAAACAATGTGTAGCGGTATTAGAGTAAACTAGAAGAAACATTGAGAATAATAAGACAGTTCAAGTATATGCTAAGGTGACACAAGGACTACACAAGAGTCATATGGTTATTTTGACCAAAGAAGAAGACAATCAAAGTTCAGATGAGATATAAAATACGCCAAAGGGCTTCTCTAGTCAAGCGTATCAACGGACTGGATATCAGAGATAATTGAGCCCTCGTTACATTGGGTTTTTTGAGTTAGTATCAGAGTACTTATTAAGAAATGCAATGGTTTCCACACTTATTAGTGGTCAAAGTAGAGAACTAATATAGTAGAGTACCTCCTTTACAGTAACAAGTTTTTCTTTCAATCGAGCCAATGAGGTCACTGATGATCTAGATACTCAACCGTAGGATTAAGCAACCATGCACTTTGGGTTAATCATGGCTTTTTGGAAGGAAGCAGTGAAAACCAACTATCCATGCTTGAGACGACACTGCATACATGATCAAAATCATAAGTTTCGAGGATGAAACTCTTTAAGGGGGGAAAGGCTGTAATAACCCGACGCTAATCCATATTTATTTATTTGAATCATATTTATTTATTTAACTAATCATGTTTACTAATTTAATCACTCATGGTTATTAGTTTAACCAAATCATATTTATTAATTTAATTACATGCAATTTATATATTTACCGAATTGTGTTATGTTATCTAAATTTTTTGCTTTCATGTATCATATTTAATCATATCGGTTGGAGGATATTTCATTTGGATCCGACTTTGTATTTCAAGTTTCATTGATTGTTAATTCAAGTTTCATTGATTGTAAATTCAAGTTTCGTTGACTGATTAAATTTCTGGTGAATCGATATTAGGTCCCGATAAATATGATTCGGTGATTAAATTATTTTTCATAATGTCACAAAAATTTAGTTTTTAACCATGTAAAAAAATTTTGGGCTCCAATTCATTAAGTTTGGCCCGATTCATTTAGGCCCGATTTGTAGCCCGATTCATTTTGGGTTCAAATTTTGGCCTAAAAATTTTAGTATGATTAAATTAAGTTAATTACCATTATTTGTACCTAATTTTAATGAGCAAAAAGATATGTTGGGGAGGGATAAAACTCAGCCAAGTAATTTGTTATAGCTTGGAATTATTTTCAACCAAGTAAAAACACCAAGCTTTCTTCTTCTTCCTCTCTCTCCACCCCACAGCCAGCCCCCTGCTGCCACCACCACCACCTACTGCTGCCACCAACTGCTGCTGCTAGCTGCCATCAGCCACCAGCCACAACCCCATCAGCTATCAGCCACCCACCACAACTCTCACAAACACCAAACACCATCTCCATATCTCTATACTTGATCTCAAGTGAGGTAAATCGTAATTGTAACCTCATTTAATTTTGGGTTTTTATGTTGAATTTGATCATGTATCATGTTATCTTGATATAAACAAGTGTTATTTTGATATTTTAATTGATTGGATAAGCTTGAAGCATGCTACGGTTTAGGGGTGTCCAAGATTATGCAAGCTTAAGTTAAAGTGTTGGATTTTGATTGTTTTATCTTTGATTTGGTATTCTTTAAACCTATTGATGATGGTGGTGGTGGGTTTGATGGGATTTTTGCATAAAGAGGTGAATTATAGAAATTCCCCAATTGATTTAAAAGTGATTTATTTGCTCATTTATGCAAACAAAGGTGATTATGGGTGTGTTAGGAATGATTTTGTAAAGAGATGAATTGAATGACATATGTATAGATAATTATGGAGTATTTTGAGAAAAAATAGATTTGTAAGGTGATGATGAAGGAACAAGCTTTATTACATGATTTTAAGGAATGATTTTAGATGGGGATTTATGTGAAAAGAAATGGGAAAGCAAAAGGAGTGTGGCTATGAACTGGCAAAAAACAGGGTTCACTTTGCCAATAAACTGGTAGTGATCGGCCAAGCCAAAAAATATGATTTTTATTAGTTACATAGATCATTGAGTTATCTTTCAAATTTCTTTTGAATCACTTTATTCTGAGTTGTGTATAAAAAGTTACGACTGTTTTGCTAGAACGGCGTAGGTTCAACAAAAAATTAACACACTTGTGTTCTTATCCCGTTTTGGGAACCATATTATGGGAATTATATTTTGTGTTGTAACTGAAAGTTTTTGTAGACTTCTTATTCTTTCTATATT
>NCQV01155627.1:0-11639 GCA_002740545.1 Lophocereus schottii
ATAAATGTGTACATATATGTATATATATATATATATATGTATATGTATATATATATATGTATGTATATATAGATTGATATATATTTATATATATGTATTTGTATGTGTGTATGTATGTGTATATATATATATATATATATATGTATGTATGTATGTATGTATGTATATATGTATATGTATATATGCGTGCGCACAAGCCCACCCCCTCCCATGCACACATATATAGAGGGTGCAAATCTAGTGAGTAGATGCATTATGTGACTTGAATGAGATAAGGTGATATGCACCATTAATTCGATCGGAAGTTCCCAAATGTTATTATTGGACGTGAGCTTTTTTTTAATCATGGTCAAGCAAGTTCGTATGCCTTCTCTCTCTCTTCATGCTTTCTCCCTCGAGCCCCTTTTGTCTATTCTCTTGATTTGGCCTCTATATTCATTTTTTTTGGTTGGCTTTTTGCGAGTTCTATGATGAATTTGAAGAGGAACTTTGTGATCAATTGATCTATTATGCTATTGCTCTTCATGAGTTCATTTTTTAGCTGATTTTAAGCTTTTTGTATCAAGTTTGGGAACCCTAATTGTCTACGCATTTTCTACATTTGAGTTTCTCGTCTTAGCCAAATTCTAGTCAATTATTCTTTATCACTCTTTTAGAAATATCTTTCATGCGTAATGGATTCTGTTGCAGTTGTTGTTCATTTGAAAAAGCATGTTTTGTCAATCTATGCTTGTTTGATTCAGTCAAGGGCAATTAATGTTTCAATTTAGTGTTATAGATTCTATATGGGGTATTATTTGGGTGATTTTGTTTGGCTTCCTATTAAATTGGGAAGCTGACCATTGCTATGTATTTACTAAAACCAATTTTTAATCCCTTATTGTTGAAGTATCCTAGAATTCTAATTTCCCCATTTGTGTTGAATTTGTCTTAGATTGCGGATGACATTCATTGTTTGTGAGGTTTAGTGTTTTTTATTCTCTTCTCACACATCTATTCAGCCCTTGGATTCCATACATTCCACTAATTTGTAGTCTTGTCTTTCGTAAATTTTGGAGTTTTGGATGTTGAATCTCAATCCAAGATATAATCAACTTGATTTGGTGGATTTTGAAAGTTTGGTTGATGTATTTGGCTAGCCTTCAATGATAAAATATCTGTCTTGTGTTACTAGTCCTAGATATAATGTATATCGATAGCTTGTCCTATAGCATTAGTAAATATCACTCTTTTGCTCTAGAAAAGCATGAACGTTTGCAGGATTCATGCACATGCTTGCTAGTCTTAAAGTACTATGCTCATTGTATGTTCTTACATTAGTATGTATCATAATTGTAGGACTGTATGTTCTTAGATTAACTAGATTGTGTGTTCAAGTACTGTGTTAATAGCACTGTGGAGGCATTTTGTTCTAATGTCTTGAAAATTACGGATAGTAGACAACTCAGGTCAATGCATTTACGTTAATAAATGACATTACTTAGTGACTTAGAATGGCATAGTCAGTGCTTTGAGTTTATGTGTTTAGTTGATAATGTCACTTAAGCCCATATAAGCGGTATATTTTAGTGAATTATAGCCTTGTCTTTGGTAAATTTTTAAATTTTATATGGTGAATCTCAATCCTATATATAATAATCTTCATTTACATGTATGTTTTTGTGCCTAAAAGTGAGTCCTCTAGTTATTTAAAGACAAAGGACATGGGATGGTAGCTTACTACAATTTTCATAGGGGGAGAATTTAAAATTGATAGGTGAATTATGTCAATTAATTTGGTGAGCATTTGCAACTGTGGTAGTAAATTTAGGAGATGAGGTTTTGTTTTATCTCTCTTTTGTTTTTTTGAAGGTCATACATTTCATAACCTTCATGAAATAAGATGTCTTCTTCACGAACTATTCCCCTCAGTACCAATGTTAATGATCAAAGCATTAGTGATAGAGAGCCACATTCCCAGCATTCCGAGCCTGGGAACCTAGAAAGTGATCCTTGTGTAGTGTAGAGCACAAGAACATCTCGTAAGGTCACCTCTACATACTTTCTTTTTTTATTTCAACTTGGTTATTATCATTTTTGGAAGTATGGGTGTTGTTGGAGCTAGATCAAGTGTTGTTATTATATTATTGACTACTATTTTAATGTTATTTATATGTTATTAATTTGAATGTTTGTTAATTTCGTTATAATATAGTGTGCAAGAAAATCACATGACTATGCATTCACTTTTAATTTATAAATACAACTCACATTTAGACAAGATATATAGTATTAAGTGTTCATAATGATTCAACTTTGTGGTTTCATATGTGATGCCATATGTGATGCACTGTTATGAACTAATGCTAAAATGTAGATTCAAGATGTATTCATGCGATAAACCATGTTTTTTGCTTATTGTTTTATTTGGTTATAATGATGTATGCAATTATATATCGGGTGATATTGATGATTGTGGGGTTTTCAACAAAAAATAGATTCAAATGATTCGACGCACTAGTTCTGACCAATTCATCCATTGTTGCTAGAGGGGAGTGAGTTCTGATTTATGAGGAAGTATCTTTTATACCTAAGTTGAAAATGAGGTTTCAAAACATCGAGGATGCTCTAGCATTTTACAAGAGATATACTAATTGTGTGGGTTTAGAGTTCGTAACTCTTCTAACATAAAGAATGAGTTGGGCAAAATTTACAAGCTCTTTTTTTGTTCAACACAAGAGTATAGGAAGCCTCATAAAACTATGCCCTAGAGTGTAATAATCTTAGCTAGTGTAATATCTAGAGAAAGAAAGAATGTTGAGGAAAAATAGGTCAAATAGAGATAGGCTAAGACTATAGAAGGATGTAATGCACGTATGGTTATGAACTCTATAGGATGATGCTTAGTTTGCAGTGTGTACTTTTCATGCAGGCCATGTGCGATCTCTAGTCACCCTGAGCTGAAGATAGTTCCTACAATCTTTTAGAAACATTCGTTTTATTCATAAGGAATTTATTTGTAAATATGGTAGAGCAAATGTTGGGGCTTCGAAAGTTTATCACCTTATGAAAGAGCAAGTTGGGGGCTATAAAAATATAAGATGTGATCAGCAAGACTTCAAGAATTACAAGAGGGATCTAAAGGCAATGATCAAGGACTCAAATGTGTACAAGTTTGTAGATATCTTAAAGGAAAGAAAACAAGTTTATCTTGGCTTTTGTTACCCTCATAAGCCTGATAAGGAGAATATGCTCAAGAATGTGTTTAGTGTGATTCCTTATATAGGAGGTCCTATGTGTTATTTAGGGACCTATTATCTTTTAACACAAAGCATAAGACTAATAGATATGACATGGTGTTTGGCCCGTTTATAAGCATTAACCATTATTGCCAATTGACTTGTTTCAGTGCCTAATTTATATGGGATGAAAAGGTGGAGTCTTTCAAGTGGTTATTCCACTGTTTCACTGATGCCATGGGGCAAAACAAGCAGAGAGGTGTAATTACTGATGAAGATCCTATAATTAGACAATAGGTATTATCTATGTATAAGGGGTACACCCATAGTTATTGCATGTAGCATATTATGAGAAAGTTGCCTGATAAAGTGGGCCACATAATGAATGGCTGTCAAGATTTCCTAGAGCGGATCAAGGTTTGTGTTTGCATATCTGATATCCTAGAGGAGTTTAAAGCAAAGTGGGAAGACATGCCAATTGAATTCAATTTGGGGAGTAATGATTGGCTGAAGCATATATACGACATCCGGGAACATTGGGTACAAGTTTATTTTAACGATGATTTCTTAGGGGCATTATGAGGATTACATTAGGGATTGCACCCATAAGTATTACTGCATATTTTGCTTCTTCTTTCATTCTAAAGGTCCTCATATTTTGCTCACATTGAAGTCATTGAAAAAGATTCCTGCATGCTTTATGGTTGATAGATGGACCAAACTAACAGGCAAGAAATGTGCCTTTTTTGGGTAGGGTACAATTGTGTCCCCATGCTGTGCACAAGTGTGGCAGCAGAGTAGGATGATTTTTGATGGCCGGTGATGACTTTATAAGTGCCTAGATTTGGCATGGCGAGATGTAGATAAGTTTCAGTATGTAATAAATGCAGCCGATTCAATTCAACAGAAATTTCAAGAAGTAGGTGATGCTGATTCCATGAGTCATACATCTACGGAACTTGAGGCATACGTTGGGTATATGGTACAGGATAGAGTCGGAATACAGCTACCTCCGACTTCGGTCACAAAAGGAAGAGGAAAGAGAACAAAGACAGGAGTTGAGAAAGCTGTTGAGCAGCAAATGCATATGCAAATATGCCACCATTGCAACCAGGTCACTTCTCATGATAGTAGAAACTGTCCTGAGCAAAGGCACTAGTGCACTCTCTCAAAAGTGTGTATATTCATTTTCTTTTGGCGTGTTTTTCACTTTAAAAAATTTTGATTATTTTTTTGGCATTTTTTTTTGTATTTTTCTTCACTTGTTCACATATTAAGATCATGGGATACTTTTCAATAAAAGGACATCCTCAATTACATTGATTAATTACTCCGTCTATCTCTTTCTCTTTACCCTTTGCATTTTGCATGGTGAGTTAAGTAAATTTGTGTTTTTGCATTTAGTTTATGATTTCAGGCTTGGGCATATACAAATTTTCTCAACCCTTGGTGGAATTTATTCTTTCATCAATTTATAAAAAGTTTTTGACTACGCTGAAATGGAGAGAAAGCTCTATTCATGTGGTTTTGAATAGAGATTTTGGTGCATCATTTGTCCATATATACAGGAAATGCTTTTTTTTCCTTCAAATTTTGTGGGGGTGTTTGGAATGGTAAGAATCAATGATTTCAAATTAAGAGACTAGAGGTCCATTAGATATTGAACTATTAGTTGATATTCGTAAAGTGCAATAACAGAATGAAGAACGAGATGGTGAGGTATTGAGTACTGCCATATTGGTTAAGATAAGCCATTGATACATTTGGGTTTGGCCCGTTATTTAGCTTCTACCCATTTGCTCCTTTTGAGCCCCACTCAAATGCTTTTTAGCTTAAGACATAGCAAAACCAACCAACTAATTGTCAATCAGAGACTAAATACCTTGCTACAATTCCACTCAAATTGAGGTAATGTGCAGTGGTTTCTTCAACTCAAACGTTAAATAATACAACCTAAAATCAAATTTATTTACATTATGAATGATAATGCAATGAGAGTTCTTTAATATTACTTCTGTTGGCTGCACCTATTTGATAGTACTTGCCGTTGATGTTGAAGTATGACAAATTGCAACCAACATTCAGTCAGACAACATTATTTAGGATTTAAAAAATTGAACAAAAATGAATTCTCAATTTTTGAAAACAAAACCTTTAGATATAAAAAAAAAATATTTTTAGCTATTAAAAAGTGAGTGCATAGTTATGAAAGGAAAATTGTATATTAGCTTTTGCAAACTGAACCTCTAAATATAAAGATGAATAATTAAATTTTACTAAGTTAATGCTTAAGAAGTGGACCTTACATACAACAAAATGAATTTTCAACCTTTTAAGTAGTGAACATTTAGTAATAATATAAAGACGAATGTTTACATTTTATAAAGTCAATGCTTAATATGTGGACGCTTAAATATACGAAAGTGGATATTTAACTTTTAAGTACTGAATATTTGGAAAATATCTAGGTTTTAGAAAATGAACTTCAAATGATAAAAAATATATGAATATTTATGATCTAAAAAATGAACAAAAATGAATCTTTGGCTGTTAAAAAACATACCTTTACATATAACAAAAATGAATACTTCACTTTAATTATGATCAACTAAAGCTTTATTTGGACTTAAGAACGCATTCATATAAAAACAATGATAAACATAATTTTATATAGCCAAATTCCTTACCTTTCAACTCAAAAAGAAGAATTTTTATGTGTAATTTTCCCTCTATTCCACTTATGTTGAAGACGATAAGGGACATAAAGAGGTTTTGTTAGGACATCAAATAGGATGACTTTCTATCCCAAGTGATATCTAGATAATCTATACCAAGTAGCACTGTACGTATCCTTTAGTTTTAGTCGCACGACTTCTTTCACTTGCTTACGATTCCTATACAAGTCATAGAATAATCAAGTTTTCATCTCATTTATAATGAAGTCTGCCCTTAGTCTTGNTGAAGATTTACACATTTTGTTTTTTAAGGTCCAGTTTTAGTATGATTGTTGATATGTTCAGTTACGCACACGTAATTTAGCAACATAATATATAGGAAGTAAAATGTAGTGAAAGAGGAAGTTATGAGTAACATATCTCATTTGCATACGAGATGACCCGAGGTATGGGTTGGTATGCTAAGCTTTTCCCCCATTGATGCACTTGTCTTTATCATCATTGAAGCAAAAAAGTGGCGATGTTCCATTCACCACAAAGTAATTTTAAAATATGTTACAAGAGTGTGTTACAATTCTGTAGATGTTAAAATCCATTTTCTTTGAAAGGTTTCTAGTAGAGTCATGTACAGACTTTCCTACTAGTAATTAAGCATCTATACCATCAAACAGCAATGCTCTAACTAAAAAGAAGTCTCTTGTATGATCTACTTGTTCCAATATACCAAAAAAGAAACTAAACTAATTATTTAAAAATACAAAGAGGAAGAATTATTTATCGAAAAAACAAATACCCCTTAATTGTTAACTTTTATAATCTTTAGATATCTTACACCTTAACCTGGATCAAAGCAAATTAACCTCAACATCAACACATTCAATTGTTCTTAGAGGTCTCCATTAGCAAATGGAAGAAAATAACTATGCTAACAAAATTCCTCATTTTCAGCTATCTTCTTTAGCAAGGCCATACAATATATTGATGGATTCCTCATATTAGTAGACTTCCTTAGTCTATTACATTCATGCCATAGATCCATGACTTTTCAAACTGAAGAGCCAATTTTGGGGAATATGAATAACTTAGATTGTAATGGATGGAAGCAAAATACTTAGTACACTTTAGTTCTTTTAGCCTTGTAGCTTGTAGAACATAGTCAACAATCCTCCATATAGGCCTCTACGGTCAAAAAAGATAGCACCATAGTACTATATTTTGTAATGCTCTTGCTTGCAATACCTTTTCTTTCATTTATTACAGTGGTTAATGCCAAGGCTTAAATCTATCCGAAGCTAAAGGAGGATTTAGACATGTGTGTACTCACAGTAACAATTGTACAGATTGAAAGGAACCATAATGATGCACACATTCATTGTTGATCCTAGTGGCCATGGAAAGATTAGGGATTTTAGTTTCAACTTCTCTACTTCCTCATTTGTAGCTATAGTTTTACAGTGGCATAGAGCATGCTAATCAAGGAAAACTGCTTAGATATCTCCCATACAGGAGCATTGTATTGTGGGAGACATTTCCTGGTCTGAGGGCCCTTTTTTAAAGAGAAACATCTATTCATATGATAAAGTTGGTTGTGAATGCTTGAACTTAAACATTATACTAAACTCAAACGTAAGAGGTGTATGCTAGAACTTACCACTACTTGCTTGAACTTTGGACCTTTGTAATTTCATAAATAGCTACCATCTTCTTCAACTTTGGAGCAATGGCATTGGTAGAAGATGTGATGATCTATTGGCAATACTAGACCCTTAATTTGTGAATTCTCAACCGAAGATTGGGGGGGGGTGGGGGTGATCCTTTGAATTGTATTAGAACCTTATAATATAAATAGAAACAATAGATCATCATGGAAAAACACAGTCATTATTCAGAAAAAGGAAGTCAGAAACAAGTATATAAATTCCATCTAAACATACATATAAAGGTGTATAAACACATTACAAGCCTATTCCCATTCTAATCAGAACCAATTGTCTCCTCTGTAAAAAAAATATAAAAAAATCCTATCAAAAATGTGTGAGCTCTATTCATTTTCTTCCCATAATGGTCACCCAGTCATTCACTCTATTGAAGGCAATTCATAAAATATTCAACATCTTTAAAAGAAATAATGATTTGCCATTGCTTTCTAAACCCTTCATAAATCCTAATCAAACCTTCATTAGAACCATTACAGTGCCTTCTAGTTGGAAGATTCCTTAATAATTTTGGGAAGGAGCCTTTGGCAAAACAAGGGTTTCTCAAATAATTAGAGAAGAGTTGAGCTTTCTCAATTTTACCATGTAAAGTAGTATTCATTACATTTGTTGTTTAGTTAATCAGCTTCTAAAAATGATATAATATTTCGAGCATCCTGAATTAAACACAATTTATCACCAAAAAAGGCATAACTTTTCTTTTAAAAACACAAATTGAGAGCTAAATGACAAAGAGTGTAACCTCGTAGCTCATTATGTACAAAAAAGATCTAGTACTGAGCATCCAATTCTATTTATTAGTTTTGATCAGGGAGTAATCTAAACAATAGAAGATAAAAATTAAAAATGGACCATTTTTTTCGTAGAGGAAAGAAAAGAAAAGGCTAAGGCTAAAGCCCAAAAACAGGGAAAAACCAAAGACATCCTATTTCTAATAAAGATGAAAGAAACTACATTATACCATGAAAAGTTTGTTGAGCATTGATGTAGCACTATTTTAGCTCTAGCATTGTTGCGATTTTAGAACAAATAATCTTCAGTCACGAATTATATACACAGAGAGGCCAGTAATGGCCAACAATTCACATTAATTATCAAGAATTGAGAGCGAGATGAGTAGGGGTGAGCAGGGGTATGACCATCTCAGTTAACCAGTTCTTATAGTAGGAAGATCTCCTACAATGCACCTTAAGATGATAAGAGAGAAGATCACACATATGAGAAATTCCATGCAGATTTTACTGATGTGGAGAAAATTTACAACATGCCTCCTTCATTCTTCCTCAATCCGATCTCTGGACTGGTTGCCACCCCTTTGTATTCCCCCATATGCCTCATAACATAAATACCTCCATTATGCTCTTACTTGGAACTCTTGATTCTTCAAGGCATGTTGATGTGTTTTTCTTGGAACTCTTCAATGGAATTGCCTCTCTTATCATCGCTCCATTCCTTGCTAAGATATTCTCCAAATAGTCTACTTTGCTTGGTTCATATATAATTAAAACAATTAGTATCATTATATGCTTCATTGTGAAAGTAATTAAGCGAAATAACAATGTGTAACCTCACCAAATTATTTGTGAATAACTCTTATATGCAACTATGCTTTGCCTTTTTTAAATATGGTCTATTATATCTATAGCTTTCTCCTTGAAATTAAAGCAGAGACGAGATTATTGTCTCTTGTATGCACAATCGAAAAACGCTTGAAAAACCAAAGTACAGCTTTTTTTGTCAATGTACAATAATGCCCTATCATTGTGATAACCTAACATCTAAAGAGTACCTACCAACAGAAAAAGTTTTAAAAATGTTAAAAGTAATATGTTCGAGTTAATTTCACTAAGTCAACTTCAATTTGACATAGAGAGTCAACGATAGGTCATCATTCTTCCTATGAAAAAAATGCAACTTTTACTTGGGTTCCATCTTTTGGCTTCATGTATGGATCCTTCATGACAGGAAAAAAAAGAATTTTACATCGTTAACCCTTAATCTAAGAAATAATATATATCCATGTGAAAATATTATATAAAAATCTTTCTAATCGACTTACAAATGCTTAGTTTGTAAAGAAAACCCGATGGACACTAGATTAATCTCTATACAACTCATGTGCATTCAGTCTATGTGCCTAAATGTTGGTGATGGTTTTGTTAATGTCATTATCCCAAACAAGACTCGAAAGCACTTGTCAGGTAGCCACATAGTACAGATCATTGTACCACACTTGGCTAGCAAATAAATAGATAAATTATACGTTGCACCAATAATTTAAGAATCAACTTTCATAACTTGCACAATCCTTTGGGATGAGGCAGAAGAAATGCATATTAACAAGTAGACCCGTCATTAGAGTCGGGAGTGTTAGCCATATACACCGACATTATTCCCTTAAAATTAGCTTAGACACATAACCTTTTTTGCTAAGTTTGAAGCTTGTTTCCCTTTCTCTCTTTTTAATGCTCCTTAAGATTGCATAGATTAAGATTGTTCACTATAAAAATCATTTTGATAAACTGATATTAGTATTCATAAATATAATTGTAAACATTGCATAACCAAGCAAATAAAGGTTAATATTCTATGAAGAGGAGGATTACGACATAGTAGAGAGTAGGACTCTATTCGTAATGCCTTTGAGATCTTTCCATTAATTACTTTACCATGCAGTTTATGATGGGTTTCATCTTTTGGCTGCATGTATAGATCTTTCAAGAAAAAAAAAAAAGAATTTTGCTTTGCCAACCCTTAACCTAAGAAAGAATATATATGCATGTGAAAATATTATATAAAAATCTTTTTCATCGACTTACAAATGCTTAGTTTGTAAAAAAAACCCGATGGACACCAGATTGATCTCTATACAATCACGTGCATTCAATATATATGTTTAAATGTTGATGATGGTTCTGTTAACGTCATTATCCCCAGCAAGAGTCGAAAGCACGCGTTAAGTAGCCACATAGTACAGATCACTGTACAACACTTGGCTAGAAAATAAATAGATAAATTATACACTGAACTAGTAATTTAAGAATCAACTTTAGTAACTGGCACAATTCTTCGGGATGAGGTAGAGGAAATGTATATTAACAAGTGCAAAGAGTGTATAGTTAACTTTGGTCTTCTAAAAGGTTAAAGACAAAGTCGTCGGTATATAGCTTTGGTTCATGGCCTATTGCCCCAAAGATACCGATGATCCTTTGCATGTAAGGAAAGCACAAAGAAGGCGTAAACTCTTTTCTTGGTGAGGATAGTTGCACATTTCTTACACTATGTTTCCTCCATCTACTTTTAAACACAATGTGATATTATTTAAGTTGACAAGTAGTAGTGTAAAAGAGGAATAGCAAGTAGCAATGGATCTAAAATTTATCACACAATCAATCCCAAAGCAATGATGAAGGAGAAATGAAATTGCCTTACACTATCAAATTTCAGTTCTTTTTCATCATTCACATGGGTCATATACTATGATTTCATATAATGATTCCCAAGTTGAATGAATTATTAAATCCTTTCTTTAAAAAAAGCAAAAGCATGTTCTATTACAAACAAAGTTGGAAGATTCTTTCTCCCTTTCTTTCTTTTCCTTGTATCATTCTCATTTATAAGTTTCAAGAAGCACTATTTCTAACACTTTCATTTACTCATAAAGTTTAAATGATGAAGTTTTATGTTATGTAATGGATCAATTAGGAGGTAACAAGTTGACATTTAATTGTTAAAGTAAAAGGGCTTATTCTAGAATGGCAGCTAAATATGGCTGGAAATGGCAGCTCGAGCCTCTTTCTTTTCTCCCAAAAATTGTCAAAAAATAGGAACCACGATGCAGCACCAATATATAGTCTTGGGTTCAGCTTTTCTAAATTTTTATGGCAGTGAAACATGCACGCAACCTAACTATTTCTACAACATGACTAAGGTCAACTTAGTAGATGTACGCTTGCACATTCAAAGGATATTATGCAACTTGTTACCTTATCTCTCTAAGATATAAGAAAAAAATGTAGAAAACTCCCATC